>JAJONR010008316.1:0-25061 GCA_029582245.1 Solanum etuberosum | reverse complement strand
TCCTGTTTTAATGGCTGAGACTTGAGTTGCCATTTTGGCTAAGTTTAATATTTCTTAAAGACATTTGCATGAGTTATCCTTTGAGACTATTTCTTGTGTTTAAGACTTCCGCTGAGTAAGTAAGCCAGGCAAAGGGTTCGCTTGGGGCCAGCAATGGTTCTCGAGTGTCAGTTCCGCCCAGGGTGTAGGCTCGGGGCGTGACAGGATGTCTATGAATTCATCTTGGATTGTTATGAGAAGCTGCACAAGTTAGGTATTGTACGCCAGCATGGGGTAGAGTTTGTGACCTTCCAGCTTCAGGGTGAGGCTAAGTAGTGGTGGAGGGCCTATGTGGAATGCAAATCGTCAGTTTCACCCCCACTCACTTGGACACAGTTTCATGCTCTGTTTCGGGAAAAATATATGCCCTGGCGGACTTTGAGAGATCGTAAGAAGGATTCATTTATGGCTTTGGAGCAGGGTGGTATATCTGTGGCTGCTTATGAGGCTAAGTTCCATGCCTTGTCTAAATTTGCGACGCAATTGGTGACTACCGAGGAGGAGAGGATTCATATATTCGTGAAGGGACTGAACTCGGAGTTACAAGTATTTTCTATTCACATGACCTCTGCATGAAAAAGTTTTAATGAGGTGACAGATTTTGTGAAGAAATTGGAAGGAGTTAGGCGTGATTGGCATGCTAAGGCATTGGCTAAGAAAGCTAAGAGCACAGGTAACTTTCAGGGTTCCTACTCCAGAGGTTCGGGGAGGCCGACAGTTGCAGCCCGGCCAATTCAATCTGCTATGCCCGCTTCTACAGGTAGTTACTCAGGAATTCTACATCAGAATTTTATTCAGGATAGTCAGGGAGCCGCACCTTTGGCACATGAGGAGAGATTTTCCCCAACCGCGCATGTTAGACCCCGCACAACAGCAGACTAGAGCAATGGTACCTACGGGCAACGATAATAATGGTAGAGGACGTTCACAAAGTGGACTAAGAGGAAATCAGCGAGGCCGTGGAGGTTGGGGAAATGGTAATGCAGGCAGAGTTGCAGTGCAGCCAGGCAAGGAGGTGGCCCGTCAAGATGACATGGCTTAGTTTTATGCTTTTTCAGGCAAGACCGAGGCTGAGGCGTCTGATGCAGTGATCACAAGTACTATTCTTGTCTGTGACCAGATGGCTTCTACCTTGTTTGATCTGGGTTCCACTTATTCATATGTGTCAGTTCAGTTTGCCTTGGGATTTGATATTGTTTGTGATATACTTGATTCCCCCATCCATGTTTCTACCCCAATTGGAGAGTCTGTCATAGTCACCCATGTCTATCGTGCTTGCCCTATTTTGTTTATGGGTTTTCAGATTTGGGCTGATTTGGTTGTCCCCCCTATTATGCTGCGTTAAATTGTAATACTAAGTCTGTGACTCTAGAGATCCCGGGTAGGGAAAAGTTAGAGTGGGAAGAGGGTACAATCCTAAGCCAACTAAGGTCATATCTTCCATTCAGGCTAGGAAACTAGTGGGGCAGGGGTGTTTGGCTTATTTGGCTCATATTCGGGATGTTGAGGTTGAGTTTTCCTCTATTGAATCCATTCCTGTAGTGTCAAAATTTAGAGAAGTGTTTCCTACTAATTTTCCTGGTATGCCTCTGGATAGAGATATAGATTTCTGCAATGATTTGGAACCTGGTACTCGCCCCATTTCCATCCCTCCTATCCGTATGGCTCCGGCAGAATTGAGAGAGATTAAGGTTCAAATTCAGGAACTTCTTGATAAATGATTCATCAGTCCTAGTGCTTCAGCGTGGGGTGCTCTTGTTTTGTTTGTTAAGAAAAAAGATGGTAGTATGAGGATGTGCATAGACTATCGACAATTGAATAGGGTCGCCATTCGAAATATGTATCCATTGCCTAGGATAGATGATCTTTTTGACCAATTGCAGGGTGCATCAGTTTTCTCTCAGATTGATCTAAGGTCTGGTTACCATCAGTTAAATATTAGGCCTGAGGATATACCAAAAACAGCATTCAGAACCCGCTATGGGCACTACGAGTTTCTAGTAATGTCGTTTGGGTTGAAAAATGTGCCTGCAGCCTTCATGAGTTTGATGAATGGTGTGTTCAAATCATTTATGGATTCATTTGTTATTGTTTTTATTGATGACATATTTGTTTATTCGAAAAGTGAGGAAGAGCATGCTGACCATCTTCATATAGTTTTGGGGTTCCTTGAGAGACAAAAGTTGTATGCTAAATTTTCTAAGTGTGAGTTTTAGTTGACTTCGGTTGCCTTTTTGGGGCATGTAGTTTCAAAGGAAGGGATAATGGTAGACCCCCAAAAGATTGAAGTAGTCAGGAATTGGGTGCGGCCTAGTTCTATGACTGAAATTAAAAGTTTTGTGTGGCTTGCTAGCTACTATCGTTGATTTGTGAAGAACTTTGCTTCCATTGCCACACATCTGAAAAGGTTGGCCAAAAAAGAGGTGCCTTTCCAATGGACTGAAAAATGTGAGGAGAGCTTTCAAAATCTCAAGACTCTTCTAACCACAACATCTATTCTAGCACTACCGGTTGAAGGTAAGGATTTCATTGTTTATTGTGATGCTTCACATTCGGGTTTGGGTGCTGTGTTGATGTAGAATAAATATGTGATAGCTTATGCATCGCGGAAGTTGAAGGTGCATGAGCGGAATTACCTGACACATGATTTGGAGTTGGCAGCGGTAGTGTTTGCTCTCAAGATCTGGCGGCATTATCTTTATGGTGTCAAGTGTGAGGTATTTACTGACCACTATAGCCTACAACATGTATTCACTCAAAAGGATCTAAATGTGAGACAATGAAGGTGGATGGAGTTACTCAAGGATTATGATGTGACCATCCAGTATCATCCGGGTAAGGCTAACGTGGTGGCCGACGCATTAAGCCGGAAGGCGGTAAGTATGGGTAGTCTAGCTTGCTTGGGTGTATCCAAGCGACCTTTGGATAAGGAAATCCAAACCTTGGAGTCTAAGTTCATGCATTTGGGCATCTCAGAAAGAGGTGGGGTGCTAGTTAGCATTGAGGTTAGGGCCACCTTCATTGAGGAGATCAAGGCCAAACAATTTGAGGATGAGAATTTGAAAGATGTTCAGGATAAGGTAAGAAACATCCAAGCTAAGCTCCTAGTATCCCAATGTCGACAGAAAAAGTATGCAGACCATAAGGTAAGAGACATGGCATTTCAGACTGGTGAGAAATTTCTTCTTAAAGTGTCACCCACGAAGGGTGTGATGAGATTTGGCAAGAAGGGCAAGATTAGTCCTCGGTATATCGGACCCTTTGAAGTTCTTGACTGTGTAGGGCCAGGTGCTTATAGATTGGCTTTACCTCCTAGCTTATCGGGAGTTCATCCAGTATTCCATGTGTCCATGTTGAAGAAGTATCACGGGGACGGGGATTTCATGATAAAGTGGGACTCAGTGTTGTTGGACAACGACCTTCAGTATGAGGAGGAACCGATTGCAATTCTTGATCGTGATGTCCGGAAGCTGAGGAACAAAGAGATTAAGTCTGTGAAAGTTCAATGGAAGCATCGTCCAGTTGAGGAAGCTACTTGGGAAACTGAGAAAGACATGCGAGAAAAGTATCCCCAGTTGTTCAACGATTCAGGTACTACTCTACCCTTACTTTAGCTAGTCTTTCCTTGTTGATCACTCGGGGGCGAGTGATGAGTAAATTAGTATATATTGTAACGACTTGATTCCGTCGTTAGGGAAAAGCCAATGGGGAAAGAATTGGGATCAAAAAACTTTTGAGTAGTAACTTAGACATTCCTAGCCTAGTCCAGATTTGGATGAAATCTGAGTCAGTGAGGTCTAGGGAAATATGGTAATGAATGAGAGATCTAATTATGAATTTTATCACATGAGTAGATAGCTAAGACGTTAATGAACCCGTACGACTTTACGAAATCGAATTCGGGCGAGTAGAACTCCCGAAACTGATCTTAGCATGAACAAGTAGTTTTTGAACGTCATGGGTTGAGGGTGTGTTGTGAAATGGGGATTTGGAACTCAAATTCCGACTCTTTGTCTCCGTGTAATCCACTGCGGTGGGATTATTTCCGCCAGGGTGGGGCAGCTGTAGCGGGATGGGGTCCGCTGTTGCGGGCCAGTCGCAACTTAAGTCGGTGAAAAACCCCAATTTCTTTATTTTTCTGCAAACTTCATTCTTAAGAGTTAAGAGACGACCCCATCCGATTTCTTGACAGTTTTCCATGACTTTTTGTGCTAAAGGTAAGGATTTTAATCCCCTAATCCATTTTTCGATCCGTAGAACGTAAATTTATGAGTAATTATCGTTGGGAGAGGGTTTTGGCCTGAAGTTGAGGGTGGGGAAAAGCCCTAGCTGCACCTTAGGATGATGGGTTTGGTCTAGGGATATTGGGTTTGTTATAATCCGAGTAAATTAGACCTTAATTATTGATCCTTGCATTAAATTATTCGTTTGTAGATTGAGAACAAGCAGAAAAATCCGTAAAGGGAAGAATCAAGTGCCTTTGGAAGATTCAAGCTTGATTTCGAGGTAGGTGATAGTTTGATTTCCTATTTATGTAATGTATGTGGATTGATTGCTATATAGTATGCATGCGTGTATGCGAATCCGATAAAATGTGGAAATGAATCTCATGAAATGATTGTAAACAATGCATACCATGAACTGTGTACTTGACTATAGGACTTGAGTGTTGTACATTATGGATGTGATTATGATTGTGGTTGTGCTAATTGGATCAGGTGTCACGTTCTAACACATACATTGGATCGGGTGTCAAGTTCCGACACATATCTTGAATCTGGTTTCACGATCTGACACATTAATTGAGATCGGGTATCACGTTCCGGCACACTAACTGTTTGGGTATGGGTTCCATGAGAGGACCATTGTGTTGTTATATATATTGCAATTGAGAATGTGGAATTGTACATTTCTCCTGAAATGATAACTGAATTGTGTTCCGTATATGTGTGCTTATTATATTCTGATTGTCTTCGTATATATGCTTATTGGGGGTAGCCGCGTGATCCTACCAGTACATTGTGGTTGTGTACAGATACTACACTTGCTCTTTCTTTGTTGAGTACATCGCATCTTCAGGCGACTACTTAGGAGACAACTGATCGAGATCGAATTCAAGGGTGAGCCAGTTCTTCCAGGCTGCCATGAGTTCTCTTTCTGTTTAGTCCATTTCTGTTCGGACTTAGACTAGTACTTTAGATTTTCGGTTGTTTAGTTTCGGGGTTGTACCCCTTGTTCTTAGACTTGTTGAACTTTAGAGTTTTGGTACATTGACTTTCAGGTTCTAGGCATTGTTTTCCGCAATGTTTTGTTAGACTTCCGGAGTTTATGGGAACTCCAGTTTATTTCAGCATTTAAACCTACTTCTGTATCTTTATATGTCTCCGTTGTAGTTTAGTTGGTTAGTATTAATGGTTCTCCCACCGGAGGGTTAGTGTGGGTGCCAATCACGACGGTCTGGGTCGTGACAATAACTGGCAACAATATCCATCAAAGTAAAAATAACATTTACATGATCCAAATATTACTTCAAAAGCCAACTACTTCAACAACCAATTGTCTTAAAAGGCACTTCAAAAACCAACTATCTCAAAAACCAATTGTCTTAATATTCAACCACCAAAAACTAATTATCTCACAAACCAACTGTCTTAATCATCAACCACCCAAAACCAACCATTTCAAAAACCAATTGTCTTAAAACCCACTTCAAAAACCAATTATCTTAAAAAACCAACATCACAAATACCTTACTCATCACCATTGAGCTCCATAACAATACCCATCACGTCCACTGAATTTTCATCACTGCCTTCTTTTCCCTCTTCATGTTCTTTTTCTTCTTCTTCCTTCTCTTCCAGCTTCTCCTGTTCTTTTTCTTATTCTTCCTTGTCTTCCAGCTTCTCTTGTTTTTTTTCTGCTTCTTCCTTCTCTTCCAGCTTCTCCTTTTCTTTTTCTTATTCTTTCTTCTCTTTGATCTCCTCCTCTTCTTTTCTTCTTCTTTCTTCTCTTCCAGCTTCTCTTCTTTTTCTTCTTCGTTCTCTTCCAGTTTCTCCTCTTTTTTTTCTTCTTCTTTTTCTGTCATCTTCTCTCTCCTCTTGTTCTTTCTCTCCTTCCTTCATCTCTTCTACAACTTCATTAACTCCTACTGCAAAGTACTCATCAACTGCAGCAATATCTTCATCGACTATTGCTAATGGAAGGATTTCATCAACATCAACTGAAACACCATCTTCATCGACTGTTATTGCTGTATAGTCTTCATCAACTGCTGCAAGATGAGTGGCTTAACATTCTTACAAATAAATTATTTTACACAAATAGTATATAATTAGTCCACCTTTATTTTTCTTGTTCTTTTGAATTCTCCTCAATTTCTCATCTCGTATAAAAGGAACAACTTCCATCATTGATTGTTCAAGGGATGCAACATGCTCACACAGATTATCATCTTTATTTTTGTCCACTCGAAACAAAATTCTCACAAGGTTGGTTGGAATTGTTCTCACCCAATATTTCATCCTCCTCGTTCTCTACTGCTGAAGTGAAGACAGTGACACCTTTCAAATTGGCCTTTAAGGTATCAATGATTGTGTCCTTCACTTCGTCCATATATGGCTTTAATGTTTCCATGTAATTTTGTTTTGTCTCACAGACAGTAGGTGTGAGGTATGGGTGCACAATCTACAAAAAAAAAAATATAAATAATACAAGATATTCACTAATTTACAAATATTGCTAGATAATAATAAATAAATTTATACCTTTGTACTTCTCCCTTTGTACTTAAATGGATCACCTTTGATAATAGTATCACCATTTATCGTATGCCATCTAAGTAAACGGGGAATGAGCAGAGGAGAATCCAAGGACTTCTTGGCATACTTACCAAGATGAGGAAAAGCCTCATATATCCAAACCTGAAATTAATAAAATAACAAATAAATAAACAGAGACTATGAAATACTATATAAATATATAAGAGTTTAATTATAAATCAAGTACATAATTGATAATAAGTATCATAAATTCCCAGGGAAAGCCATACAGAGCATACGATGCATTTCCTCTTTCATTGTACACTGCACTCTGTTTCTTCAAATTGATTTTGTTCTTCAAATACATCACTGTTAGATCAAAACACTCTTTCCCCTACGGATAACTCTTGAAGAAATATAAATCATCCACCATCTTAATGAGGTTTGAATCCATAATTTTAGATCGATCATGGGCAAGCAACATCGAGTGCACCAACCAAACTATAGAGCACTTCAACTTCTGCTCCTTATTCAATCTGGTACCCTTAATCAACCTCATTTGTAGCAGTGATATTATTATTCTTGGTCACTTTGTAATGAAATTTATTACCTTCTGAAGTACTTTTATCATTTCTGCATCACGGGGATATGCTGAGCAATTCAGTCCTGAAATCAATGCAAATTCTCTTAAGCCAAAACAAGCAAGCTTATCATTCACACAGAACTACATCTCATGCAAAAAAAATTATCATTTTTCACACGTCGCAGCAACATATAATGGACCATTTGTCCATTGAACTTGAAATATTCTGGAATATGCCTCAAGTGTCCAAAACAAGTACCTTTAAAGTCATTATAAATTTTTTCTTGAACTAAAATTTTTCTAAAATCACGATAAAGAGTCATTCGCTGGAAACGATCCTAACTCATTCATCCATGTCGTTAGATTATACGACTTACCAGAGATTTCTCTTGCACAAATTGGCAAGGATAGGGGATCATTATCCTCATCTACAGTATCTCGGGTATCTCTACTACTCTCCTCATCTCCACTGTCAGTTTTTTCTTCACTAGATTCAACATTATCACTAGGATGGGCACTACTGTCCTCATAGTTGTCAGTCTCAGCCATTGTATCAGAATCCGAGTTAGACTTAGGTTGTTCAACTATAATTTTTTTCTTTTTTGAAGATCTGGAAACTTCTTCAGCCTTTCTTTTCTTATTTTTAGAAGCCTTTGGAACATATAGTTTAATGATGCCGCCTCTAGTTTTAGTCATACTGTACTTTATACAAAAACGTAATTTTCATATCAAAATATCGACCACTAGTATATTAACACAAACAGAGTAATGCTAAAAAAATATGCAAAACAAGTAGCAGTTCCAACAAAACTCGACAATGCCATTGACATAAACACCATTAATGTGGACCAAAATACAGTAAAAACTTTCAAATCGATAGGCAAGATAAACATAAAAAATCAAAAATTTCAATAAACAGAAAAAATCAAAAAATTCTACGCATTATCCAAAGCAAAACGTCAGTAATGATTCCGAATAAAAAATGCACTAAAACGGGTGAGATTTTCAGAACTTTAAGCAAACATCTAAACTTCGCTACACTATCGCAATAAAAAAATCAAATAGGATAAAAGTTATTGAAAACACGATTAAACTTACTTTAGAATAAGAAGATTGAAAAAGATCAAACTGAACTTGGAAAGAAGATTAAAAAGATTCAACTGAACTTGGGAAGAAGATTGATGAAAAATAGACAAACTACATTTCATTTTTCAGGAACGATTATGGGATCTCTTTTTTCTTTATGTTTTCAATAATGGAAGAATGAAGACTTGTTGGAGAATGATCAGTTTTATGGAGGTTGATGATTTCGGTAAAGCAGGTTTATGGAAGACGAAGAGTTCTCTGAGAACGTATTCTAAGGTTTCCTTGGAAAATGTTTACCCTATTTTATTAAATATTTTTTATATTCCTTGGGATTGTAATTTAATTTTTTGAGGGATGAATTTATTTAATGTTGAAGTGTTGGGATGAAAATGATATTTTATATACTTGTTTTTTTATCCCAAGTTCTTAAAGTGATGAAAAGGTCCATGACCCCACAACCCAACCCCACTTTTTCACTTTTTCTAACCCTAACCCTAAAAATTAAATCAAAAAGAAATTAAGTGGCTATTGTTCAAATTAAGTCTTGGGGTGTCCCCATGCCAATTATCTGCCTCTATAAGAATAAATTTAGCAGCATTTTACTTAGTTGTATTAACATGTGCTTGTCAGTACGGAAGGTACCTTCTGATCCACTTTTTACATCATGTCTACTCTCTAGTTCAAATAATTTTTTGTTGAATGATTCAATTAAAAAGTTCCATATAGATACAAGTTCTTTAACGGTCTAAAATCAGGCGCAAAAATAAAGATCTTATCAATAGATTTGGTTATATAATATTGAAAACTAATTGATTAATTAGAAAAATATTTACTATCTTGTTTGAATATGAAAATATTATACTTCTAACATTAGCCTAATAGAAGCCCAAAATACATCTTTTCATAGACAGTTCGTTATACGCATTTATTTAAAGAAAAATTAATATAAGATTAGGGTGATCTGATAGCAAAAAAAAGGAAAAAAATATCCAAAAAAGATTTGTTTAAAATTGTTATATGAAGATGTATATAAACAAACGTCAACAATACGCAGTCTATAGAAATCAAATGGAATCGGAAGATTCCCATCAATAGAGAAAACCACACAGTTAATGTTGTCATTCTCAACCCTTTCACCAAAACTTAATACTGAAATCCTCCTGAGGCTTCCAGTGAATTCTATCTTGAAAATTAGGTCTGTTTCGAAATCTTGTGTCGCTTTCATCTATATTCCGGAATTTATCAAGGCCCATTTTAGTGTATATGTTTACCATAAGCTTTTGTTGAGGTTTAATCAACCCAACTACAATATGAAGGAATGTTCTCTTACATCTTTACTTAATACCTCTGTTTTAGAGGCATCATACTTGGATTATCCTATGAAAACATCATTTGGGCAATTTTAGGTTCAGCGAATGTACTGATTTGTCTTTTTAATAATAGGGAAAAATATTTGTGTCTATCGAATCCATCAATTAGAAAGAACATATAGTTGCCTAATTTTACAATTAATTTAAGGGACGCAACCCGTTTTAGTTATGATTTTGGATATGATGAGTTTCACGATGACTATAAGGTAGTGGCATGTGCTGCCAATTAAAGGATTGCACCAAATCTTGAGGGAAATGGATGCTTCTCCAATAATTATACTTTGGTCTATATATTTTGACCTTGACCTTAACGGAAGACAAACTCCCATGACGGTCAACACATGCCACTAACTTATAGTTATCATGAAATTCATCATATCCAAAACAATAATTGAAACGAGCTGTATCCCTTAAACTAGTTGTAAAATTAGGAAATTTTTGTATGCTTTCTAATAGATGGATTCCATAGATACAAATGTTTTTCCCTATTATTAGAAAGACAAATCAGTCCATTGACTGAACCCACAATAGACCAAAAAAATGTTTTCATGGGATAATCCAAGTCTGATGCCTCTGGAACAGAGCTATAAAGTAAAGACGTAAGAGAACATTCCTTCAAATTGTAGTTGAGTTGATTAAACCTCAACAAAAGCTTATTTTCATCAGATACACTAAGATGAGCCTTGATAACATCAAGAGTAGAGGTGAAACCGAGATAAGATTTTGAAATAGACCTGAGTTTCAAGACACAATTCACTGGAAGCCTGGAGAATATTTCAGTATTGAGTTCTGGTGAAAGGGTAGAGAATGGCAACATTGACTTTGTGGGTTTTCTTTGTTGACGCAAAGCTTCCGATTCCATTTGAATTTCTATAGACCACGTACTGTCGAAGTTTTCTTATATACATATTCAGATGACAATTTCAAGCAAATCTCTTTTGGATATTTTTCCCCTTTTTGCTATCGGATCACCACAATGTAATATTAAATTTTCTTTTTATTGTGCATATCTGTATGAAAAAATGTTGTGCTACATTATTTCGGCGTACTATTAGGCTAATGTTAGAAGTATATATTTTCATATTTAAACATGATAGTAAATATCTTTTTAATTAATTAATTAATTTTGATGTTGTATAACCAAAATATTGATAAGATCTCTATCTTTATCCTTGATTTTAGATCGTTAAAGAACTTGTATCTATATGAAACTTCTTAATTGAATCATTCAACAAAATTTAATTTGAACTAGGGAGTAGACATGATTAAAAAGTAGATCAAAAGGTACCTTCAGTAAGATTATTTTTCTTATACTTTGGATATCTGATTGACTCATCCTTCAAATTGTACAAAAAGAAATTTTGTCGAAGATTCTTTGAACCATACTCCTTAACCCAAAGGTGTAATCTTGATATGATAAATTGGGGGCCAGGACTTGAGTTGCATTGTTGCAAGACAATCTTCACAAGACAATTGAGTAACCTTTTGGGTGTTGAGCAAAAAAGCAGTCATATGATCTGCTTTATTAGAAGGGTTGGGCGTATTCCGAATTTAGGGGAAAGGGCTCAACTTTGTGATCTAAAGTATTCCTCTATCGTACACAAATACATATATATACCCTTTTCTTCTAACAGAAGGGTTGGGACTACATCGTATTTAGAATTATTATTTTTCACTTCCGTTAAACAAAATGGGTATATATCGGCCAATTATGTAACGCTAGGGGTATATGTGATTCATTTTTGTAATGAGGGATATATCAACTCTAAATTCCATTGAGGGGTATATGAAACTCTTTTCTGTAGAATAATGTAAACACGTTAGAATATATAGTGCTTTTTTTGTTTTTTTCGATAAGCGTTTGACATAAATTCAAGAATCACCTAATAGGACAAATTCTAATACTTTTGAAAGAAGCAAGATGCAGAGTGGATTAGCCAATATACCTTGCCAGGGTTATAAAGGCATGACTGGCGTGATCACTAAATATGATGCCCAACAGAGGGGACATATACTCCTACGGGGGTATGTAGTTCTGGGACTATAAGGGTACGCTGAACTCTAGTCCAACTCGGTGTTAAACCGACTCCCACTAGAAATGTGTACAATACAATATAACTGAAATATACTAGATAGCTCAATATACTGACATGCTAACTGAGAATGCAACATTAAGTACTGATAATGACACATTCGAAATATGAGGCATGTATATTTTTTTATCTGACCTAGCTAGTGTAATTAATGAACTAAACGATTCTACACAACTAGGGTTTTGAGTTTTAATCAAGAAACTAAGCAACAATGTTACGAAAACATGATAGTCTGAATAAGAACACTCTAACAGCTAAATCACAACAATTATCTAAAGTTTTAGAAACCCTAGGTCTAAACAAGATAAGCAAATCAAGAAATTTACTGAATTCTAGGGACCTAGTGGATGAAAGAAACCCACTAGTGAAATCCCACATACCTGATGATGAATTTCACAGAGAAATCTTTCAATTTCGGGGCCGAAACTGAAGAAAACTTGTTGCGTTCTTGGAAGGGTTTGGGTCACCTCTTTCCTTTTCTTTCCGTTCTAAGTTTGATGAATTTAGGAGAATGATCGACTAGGGTAGGTTCTGATTAAGTCACTAGGTTTAAACTGACCAAAACTATGTAGTTTAGGGGATAAACGACGTAGTTTAGGTGTCCAACGCATAGGGGAAAAGACCAAAACGACCCCACTTAAAAATTGACGGAGCCGGACGACGGACCGTCACTAGGACCACGGTCCATTGTAGGGGTCGTGGTTCCTGGGTCAGTGTCTACTGGTTCAGAGCCCTTCCCTCTACAGTCCACTTCTCGGACCGTGTGAAGGATCACGGATGGTGAAGGTCACCGTGGTCCTTCACTTGGGCTAAGGGCCTACCGCTCTGGAGTGACGGACCCTTCCACGGCCCGTCTAAGGGACCACGACCCGTGGTGGGCTCCATGGTCTGGGGCCTGGGCTGGGGGTAGGTTCTACCTGGCTCCCACGAGCAGTCCCACGGACCGTTAGGGGGACCACGGCCCGTGGTAGGCTCCGTGGTCTACCACCCGAGGCTGGGTATGAACCTACGGGTAGGTCGACAGACCGTGGTTCCTTTCACGGTCCGTTAACCCTGCCGCGGTTCACTGATTTCTGGTGTTTTTCTACTGCAACTTCTAAGTCTGATTTCCGAGCTGTTACACTTGTTGTATAAAATGTCAGCAATTTCTAAGAAAAGTACAACAATTTTCATATTTGTTGTATAGAATTTCAGTAAATGCAGTAAAAAATATAACAACTCATTTAATTGCTGTAGAGAATTTCAGCAATTGCTATGAAATGTACAACAATTTGCCTATTTGTCGTAGCAAATTCAAATGAAATTACAATCCATTCTAGATTTTCTTGTTAAACTAGCCAAAATCATCATATTTATTATTAAATATGATTGATATAACTAATTACGATCAATTTATCAATTTAATTTGATTACATGTGAAACTACTTAATTGATATTTTGATATCTCAAATTACTATTTTTTTGTGTAATATTATTATAAAATCTATCTTTTATTTATAAGTTGGACCACAACTACTCTATTTATCATTACATATTAGTTTTATAACCATTAAGCGATCATTTACTCATTATAAGTTGATTACATATGAAATTGTTATAGTATTGATCGTCTGGTATCTCAAAGAACTATCTCAGTATACAAGATCATTATCAAATGTAAATTTTATTTTAAAATTAGATCAACACAACTCTGTTTATCATTAAATATGAGTGTTACAACCAATTAACAGTCAATTAACCAATTAACTTGCTTACTTCTTAAAGAAAATTTTAGCAATTATTATATAAAGTACAACAACTTTCTTACTTGTTGTAGATAGTGTAAGCAATTGCTATGAAAAGTACAACAATTTTCATATTTGTTGTAGAGAATTTCAGCAATTGCTAAAAAATATAACAACTCATTTAATTGTTGTAGAGAATTTCAGTAATTGCTATCAAAAGTACAACAATTTACTTATTCTTCATAGCAAATTCAAATAAAATTACAATCCATTCTAGATTTTCTTTTTAAATTAGCCAAAATAATCATATTTATTATTAAATATGATTGACATAATTAATTAACGATGCATTTATCAATTTAAGTTGATTACATGTGAAATTACTTAATTGATATTTTGATACCTCAAATTACTATCTTGTTGTGTAAGATTACTATCGAATGTACCTTTTATTTATAAGTTGGACCAAGACCACTCTATTTATCATTATATATTAGTGTTATAACCAATAAACGTTCATTTACTCATTATAAATTTATTGCATGTGAAATTGTTATGAAATTGATCGTTTGGTATCTCAAATAACTATCTCATTATACAAGATCACTATCTAATGTAAATTTTATTTTAAAATTAAATCAACACTACTCTATTTGTCATTAAATATGAGTGTTACAACCAATTAACAATCAATTAATCAATTAACTTGCTTACTTGTTAAAGAAAATTTCAGCAATTTCTATATAAAGTACAACAACTTTCTTACTTGCTGTAAAAAATTGCAACTGCTATAAAAAGAACATCTTTCTTACATGCTATAGAAAATTTTAGCAATTGCTGTAAAAAATATAACAACTTGTTTAAATGCCGTAAAGAATTTCAGCAATTGCTATGAAAAATACAACAATTTGCTTATTTGTTCTAGCAAATTGCTATGAGAATTTCAGCAATCGCTATGAAATGTACAACAACAATTTGCTATGAATGTGTCAAACCCTCTCTCCTTCAACTAGTTCACTAACACTATAACAATTCTTTTTCGATAATCTCAACATCACAATTAATTCAACTACTATTCAAGACCCATAAATATCAAGATTAATTAAAAGAAAGTAAAAATAGGTCAAATCAATTCTTTTTCGCTAAAAGAAAGCAAAAATATGATTTCATCAAATTCAAAATACCATATTGTAACGACCTGATTCCGTCGTTAGGGAAAAGCCAATGGGGAAAGAATTGGGGCCATAAAACTTTTGAGTAGTAACTTGGAAATTCCTAGCCTAGTCCAGATTTGGACGAAATCAGAGTCATTGAGGTCTAGGGAAATATGGTAATGAATAGAGGATCTAATTATGAAATTGATCACCTGAGTAGATAGCTAAGATGTTAAGGAACCCGTACGACCTTAGAGAATCGAATTCGGGCGATTGGAACTCCCGAAACTGATCTTAGCGTGAACGGGTAGTTTTTGAATGTCATGGGTTGAAGGTGTGTTGTAAAATGGGGGTTTGGAACTCTAATTCCAATGTTCTGTCTCCGCGCAAGCCGCCAGGGAAGGATTTATCCCACCAGGGGGGGGCCCTGTAGTGGGATAGGGTCCGCTGTAGCGGGCCAGTCGCAACTTAAGTCGGGCAAAAACCCCAATTTCATTTATTTTCTACAAACTTCATTCTTAAGAGTTAGGAGATGACCCCAGGCAATTTCTTGACAGTTTTCCATGATTTTGGTGCTAAAGGTAATGATTTTACTTCCCTAATCCATTTTTGATCCGTAGAACGTAAATTTATGAGTAATCATCATTGGGGGAGGGTTTTGGCCTGAAGTTGATGGTGGGAAAAAACCACCCTCGCTGCACCTTAGGATCATGGGTTTCATCTTGGGTTATTGGGTTTGTTATAATCTGGGTAAATTAGACCTTAATTATTGATCCTTGCGTTAAATTATTCATTTGTAGACCGAGAACAAGCGGAAAGAATCCGGAAAGGGAAGAGTCAAGTGTCTTAGGAGGATTCACGCTTAATTTCAAGGTAGGTGATGGTTTTATTTCCTGTTTGTGTAATGTATGTGGATTAATTGCTATATTGTATGCATGCGTGTATGTGAATCCGATAAAATGTGGAAACGAACCTAATGAAATGGTTACGAAAAATGCATGCCATGAACTTGTGTACTTGACTCTATGACTTGAGTATTGTACATTATGGATGTGATTGTGATTGCGATTGTGATGATGGACCAGGTGTCACGTTCCGATACATACTTTAGATCGGGTGTCACGTTCTGACACAGACATTGGATCAGGTGTAACGTTTCGACACATTAATTGGGATCGGGTATCACATTCCGGCATAATAACAGTTTGGGTATGGGTCCCATGAGAGGACCATTGTGTTGTTATATCTATTGCTTTTGAGAATGTGGAATTGTACATTGCTCCTGGAATGATAACTGAATTGTGTTTCGTATATGTGTGCTTATTATATTGTGATTGTCTTCGTATATTGTGCTTATGGGGTAGTCGTGTGATCCTACCAGTACATTGTAGTTGTGTACTGATACTGCACTTGCTCTTTCTTTGTTGAGTACAGGGCATCTTCAGGCGGCTACTGACATACCTCACTTAGAAGATCACTGATGAGATCCAATTCAAGGGTGAGACAGTTCTTCCAGGCTTCCATGTCTCATTCTGTTTAGTCCATTTCTGTTCGGACTTAGACTAGTACTTTAGATTTTCGCTTGTTTAGTTTCGGGGTTGTACCCCTTGTTCTTAGACTTGTCATTAGTAGAGTTTTGGTACATTCACTTTCAGTTCTAGGCATTGTTTTCCGTAAATGTTTAGTAGTTGTTTTGTCAACTTTCGGAGTTTATGGGAACTCCAGTTTATTTACCCATTTAAAACTGCTTCCGTATCCTTAAATGTTTAGCTTTGGGGTTAGTTGGTTAGTAGTAATGGTTCTCCCATCGAAGGGTTAGTGTGGGTGCCAATTACCACGGTCTGGATCGTGACAAAGTTGGTATCAGAGCCCTAGCTTCGTTGATCACATTGTACAGAATCGAGTCTAGTAGAGTCTTACGGAACGGTATGGAGATGTCTGTACTTTTCTTCGAGAGGCTATAGGACTTTAGGAAATCTCTTTGTTTTCTCTTGTCTCCTTTCTTGCTATAACTTGATTCCAATTAGTATCTGGTGATCGAAATTGGTATCAAATCTCCTTCACTCTTCTGTCCGCAGATGGTTAACACTAGATTCAATGGCGTCAGGCCCGTAGCTCCTGTCAATAAGCCATCTGAGGAATCCGCAGCAAGAGGTCGCGGTCGAAGCAGAGGTAGAGTAAGAGCAAGGGCCAGAGGCCGAGGAAGGGTAGAACCCCCTAGGGTTGGAGCACCAGTCAAGAATGTTCCCATAGATGAGGTTCCTCCCACACATCATGAAGAGGTAGAGGAGAATGTGGAAATTGAGGAAGAGGGGGATGTTGGACAGGAAGAGGATGCATCGGCTAAGAATATTGGCGTTCCTCCCTTAGACCCAGTGTTAGCTCAGCAGATCATGTCTTTTCTGAAAGGGTTGGTTGGTCCTGGAATCCTTCCAGCAGTGCAAGCTACCCAACCTCCGATCAGCCTCCCCGTTACTGTTAGTAGTCCCAGGGGAGATGCAACAGTAGGTACTGATGCCTTTTTCCATCCTTTGTTGGGTCCCGTAATGGCTGGTAATGAGCGTGAGATGGTGACTAAGTTTCTGAAGTTGAAGTTGCCTGTGTTCCATGGTTCTGAGACTGAGGGCGCCTATGAATTCATCTTGGATTATTATGAGAGGCTGCACAAGTTAGGTATTGTACACCAACATGGGGTAGAGTTCATGACCTTCCAGCTTCAGGGTGAGGCTAAGCAGTGGTGGAGGGCCTATGTGGAATGCAGATTGTCAATTTTACCCCCACTCACTTGGACACAGTTTCATGCTCTATTTCTGGAAAAGTATGTGCCCCAGACTTTGAGAGATTGTAAGAAAGATGAGTTTATGGATTTGGAGCAGGGTGGTATGTATGTGGCTGCTTATGAGGATAAGTTCCATGCCTTGTCTAGATATGCGATGCAATTGGTGACTACCTAAGAGAGGAGGATTCATCTATTCGTGAAGGGACTGAACTCGGAGTTACAGGTATTGTGTGTTCACATGACCTCTATAGGGAAAAGCTTTATTGAGGTGACGGATTTTGTGAAGAAAGTGGAAGGAGTTAGGCGTGATGGGCATGCTTAGGCGTTGGCTAAGAAAGCTAAGAGCACAGGTAACTTTCAGGGTTCCTACTCCAGAGGTTCAGGGAGGCCGACACTAGCTGCCCGGCCAATTCAGTCAGCTATGCCCGCTTCTACAGGTAGTTACTCAGGAACTCCACATCAGAATTTTATTCAGGATAGCCAGTGAGCCTCACTTTCAGCAGAAAGCAGGCCGTTTTTTTATCACACTTGTTTTAATTATGGAGAACCTGGACATATGAGGATAGATTGTCCCCACCCGTGCATATTTGACCCCGCGCAGCAGCAGGCCAGAGCAGTGGTACTCGCGGGCAAACAAAATAATGGTAGAGGGCGTCCACAAGGTGGACGAGGAGGAAATTAGAGAGGCCGTGAATGCCGTAGAAATGGGAACGTAGGGAGAGGAGCAGTTCAGCCAGGCAAGGAGTCGCTCGTCAAGATGACTGTGCTTAGTGTTATGCCTTTCTGGGAAATAACGAGGCAGAGTCTTCTGACGCAGTGATCACATGTACTATTCTTGTATGTGACCGGATGGCTACTGTTTTGTTTTATCCGGGTTCTACTTATCCATATGTGTCTGTACAGTTTTTCTTGGAATTTGATATGATTTGTGATGTACTTGATGCCCCCATCCAAGTTTCTACCCCAGTTGGAGAGTCTGTCATAGTCACCATGTCTATCATGCTTGCCCTATTTTGTTTATGGGTTTTCAGACTTGGGCTGATTTGGTTATTTTGGATATGACTGACTTCGATATAATCTTAGGCATTACTTGGTTGTCCCCCTATATTGTTGTGCTTAATTGTAATACTAAGTTTGTTACTCTAGAAATCCCTGGTAGGGAAAGGTTAGAGTGGGAAGGGGTGTATAAGCCTAAGCCAACTAAGGTCATATCCTCCATTCGGGCTAGGAAACTAGTGGGGCAGGGTTATTTGGCTTATTTTGCTCATATTCGGGATGTTGAGGGCGAGTCTCCCTCTATTGAGTTTATTCCTATGGTGTCAGAATTTAGAGAAGTGTTTCATACCGATTTGCTTGATATGCCTCCGGATAGAGTTATAGATTTCTGTATTGACTTGGAACCTGGTACTCGTCCCATTTCTATTCCTCCTTATCGCATGGCTCCGACGGAGTTAAGAGAGCTTAAAGCTCAAATTCAGGAGCTTCTTCATAAAGGTTTCATCCATCCTAGTGCTTCCCCGTGGGGTGCTCCTATCTTGTTTGTTAAGAAAATGATGGTAGTATGAGAATGTGCATAGACTATCACCAATTGAATAGGTTCACCATTCAGAACAAGTATCCACTACTTCAAATAGATGATCATTTTGACCAGTTGTCGGGTGCATAATTTTTCTCTAAGATTGATCTAAGGTCTGGTTACCATCAGTTAAAGATTAGGCCTAAGGATACTAAAGATTAGTTTTTAGTGATGTCATTTGGGTTGACAAATGCGTCTGCGGCTTTCATGAGTTTAATGAATGGTGTGTTCAAACTATTTCTTGATTTGTTCGTTGTTGAATTTATTGATGACATTTTAGTTTATTCGAAGGGTGACAAAGAGCATGCTGACCATCTTCGCATTGTTCTGGGTGTTCTTGGGAGACAACAATTGTATGCTAAATTTTCTAACTGTGAGTTCTGGTTGACTTCGGTTGCCTTTTTGGGGTATGTAGTTTCAAGGGAAGGGGTAATGGTAGATCCCCAAAAGATTGAAGCAGTCAAGAATTGGGTCCGACCTAGTTCTGTGACTGAAATTAGGAGTTTTGTGGAGCTTGCCAGATACTATCGTCGGTTTGTGAAGAAATTTGCTTCCATTGCCACACATCTGACAAGGTTGACCAAAAAGGAGGTACCTTTCGAATGGACTGAAAAATTTGAGGAGAGCTTTCAAAGGATCAAGACTCTCTTTACCACAACACCTATTCATGCACTACCGGTGGAAGGTAAGTATTTCATTATTTATTGTGAGGCTTCACATTCGGGTTTGGATGTTGTGTTGATCCAGGATAAGAATGTCATAGCTTATGCATCGCGACAGTTGAAGGTACATGAGAGGAACTACGCGACACATGATTTGGAGTTGGCACCGGTAGTATTTGCCCTTAAGATCTGGCGGCATAATCTTTATGGTGTCAAGTGTGAGGTATTTACTGACCACCGTAGCCTACAACATGTATTCAATCAAAAGGATCTAAATCTAAGACAGCGAAGGTGGATGGAGTTACTCAAGAATTATGATGCAACCATCCAGTATTATCCGAGTAAGGCTAACGTGGTGGCAGACGCATTAAGCCGGAAGGTGGTGAGTATGGGTAGTCTAGATTGTTTGGGGGTATCCAAGCGACCTTTGGCTAAGGAAATTCAAACCTTGGAGTCTAAGTTCATGCATTTGGGCATCTCAGAAAGAGGCGGGGTGTTAGCTATCATTGAGGTTAGGGCCACCTTCATTGAGGAAATCAAGGACAAACAGTTTGAGGATGAGAATTTGAAGGAGCTTTGGAGGAAGACAGTGTCAGCGCAAGATATGGTTATTGATGCCGGGGGTGTGCTCAGTTTTAAAGGAAGAATTTGTGTTCTTCGAGTGGATGACTTGATTCACAATTTGTTGACAGAATCCCATGGTTCGCGGTATTCCATTGATCCGGGTGTGACCAAGATGTACCGAGACTTGAAGCGACTTTATTGGTGGAATGGCATGAATAAAGATATGGCGGAGTTTGTGGCTAAGTGCCAACATTGCCAATAAGTAAAATATGAGCATCAAAGGACTGCAGGTTTACTTCAGAGAATGCCAATTCCGGAATGGAAGTGGGAAATGATAGCCATGGATTTCGTGGTTGGTCTTCCCAAGACTTTGGGGAAGTTTGATTCTATTTGGATAGTGGTTGACAGATTGACTAAGTCAGCCAATTTTATTTCAGTCAGAATAGACAATAATGCGCAGCAGTTGGCTAAGGTGTATGTGAAAGAGATAGTGAGGCTGCACGGGGTGCCCCTTTCTATCATCTCATACCGTGGTACGCAGTTCAAATCCAAGTTTTAGAGGAAATTGCATGATCAGTTGGGATTCAACTCACCTTTAGCACCGCCTTCCATCCGCCAACGGACGGGCAGTCAAAGAGGACTATTCAAGTGCTAGAGGGCATGTGTAATCGACTTTGGAGGACATTGGGGTAAGTTCCTACCCTTGTGAGAGTTCTCCTATAATAACAGTTACCAGTCCAGCATTGATATGGCACCATTTGAGGCACTTTATGGGAGGGGTTGTAGATCACCCATAGGATGGTTTGAGGCTGGAGATGTGAAACATTTTGTCACGCCCCGAAGCTACCCCCAAGACGCGGACACGGGACCTAGAATCACGAGTGACCCCAAGGTAACCCTGCTGGCAAAACATAAGCATACTAAACGATTACTGAATAAAATATACTATGCGGAAGCTTAAAACCATAATTAACTGAAAGATGGGGAAATACACATACTACATTTAAATATATAAAGAAACTATCAGTTTTAATAAACAATTGAAGTATCAAACTCAAATCTAAAGTTGAATCTAACTATGCCTGAAATAAAGCCTCTAACTGACTAGAAATGCTGGGACATGCACCAGCTAAATCTAGCCAAAACTGAAATTACGACTAAAAGCAAAGGAAACATGTATGTCGTCCTCGGAGAATGAGGACTCACCACTGATACTGCTGAGCTGAAGATCGGGAACTGATCTATGCTTGATCTGGAAGTTGAGAACCAGAACCTACATCACGAGAAGATGTAGCGCAGAGTATGCATCAGTACTTGAAAGGTACTGAGCATGCAGAATATGTAAAGTTGAACAATAATCATAACTGAACAAAGCAATAAGAGCAATGATATAATTTGAACTCAATGTAAATACTGAGCTAACTGAATGCAATGACCAAGTACATGATATGCTGAGTCTGAATATGCTGAGTCTGAATACTGAACTATAACTGATAACCTGGTTAATGCACTAGAATCTGACTGTACTGTGGGAGCTATTAATAACTGACATAAAACCACATGAGCTAAATGTGGAGTCCGATGTATACGCCCCATCGAGAGGACCCAATATACCCTGCCAGAGGTATAAAGGCATGACTGGGGTGATCACTAAAATGATGCCCATCGAGGGGACTTACAACCTACGGGGCACGTAGTTCTGAGACTATGAGGGTACGCTGGAACCCTAGTCCACTCGGTATTAAGATACTCCCAATTGATTATGAAATTAACACATTATGACTGAATTCTGTAAAACATGGATAGCTCGATGTTCTGACATGCAAACTCTGAGAATGCAACAATTATATCTGATATATGACATTCGTAAACAGAAGCATATATATAACTGAAATAGCTGGCCTAGCGTGTGTAATTCATGAACTTAAGGAACTACCTAGCTAGGGTTCTGAATTTCATGCAAGAAACTGAGCAACAACATGATAATCTGATTTGGATCATTCTAACTGCTAAAACACAACAATTTCTAACATTCAAGAAACCATAAGTTTAGATAATATCAAGGGAATCAAGATTCTGACTGAATTTTAGGGACCTAATGGGTAAAAAAAAACCACTAGTGAAATCCCACATACCTGGTGATGAATTCCACGGAGAAATCTTTCGATTTCGAGGCTGGAACCGAAGAAAACTCGTTGCGTTCTTGGAAAAGGGGTTTGGTCGACTCTTTCTCCCCTTTTGCTCTATGTTTGCTAAATTTTGGAGAATGAATTGACTAGGGTAAGTTCTAATTAAGTTAGTAGACTTAAATTGACCAAAACTACATAGTTTAGGGGTTAAATGACGTAGTTTAGGGGTCCAACGCATAGGGAAAATACCAAAAGACCCCTGACTTAACTACTGCCGGGGTCAACCGACAGACTGACTGACAGACCGCGAATGGACCGACGATCCATGCTGGTCAACCGTCGTTCGTTATTGGGAGTTGAATAATGAGGGTCTAACCTACGTCCCTGGACCACAGACCGTGCTCTGACTTACGGTCCATAGGTCCTGGCGTAGGCTGACCCTTAGCTGATTTTCTGGGGGGTTTCTGGGACTGAAATCTGGGGCCCGACCTACGGCCCTGGACCAAGGACCGTGGTCTGACCTACGGTCCGTAGGTTCTGGCATAGGTCTGGACTTAGAATAATTTTTCAGGGCTTTTCTGGGAGGGTCTCCAGGTGGTGAACCACGGACCACCAGGACAGACCGTGGGTCACCCTACGGTCCGTAGGTGGCGCCCGTCGGTGGAACCTGTAGCTTTTCAAATTTGCAATCTGGTCTGTCTAGGATACGGGGTGTTACATTATCTCCCCCTTGGGAACATTCATCCTCGAATAAAGACTAAACTAGCTAAATATGGAGGGAAAGAGCTACAAACCCTACCACTAATTTCTGAAAACTGATTTCTGACTGAACTGAGTTCCAAGGACATGAAAATACACTGAAAATGCAAGTACAAACTGAAGGAACATGATACTAAGACTGAATTTGCGCATGAATGACTGAAAAACTGAAGAGGAACTATTACTTCAAGTTGGAATGGAATTGGAAGGAAAGAGATGAGGATACTTGACCTTCATGGCTTCTTCTGCTTCCCAAGTAGCTCCCTCAACAGACTGACTCCTCCACAAAACCTTAACTGAAGTGACTTCTTTGTTTCTCAACCTTCTAACCTGACGATCAAGAATCTCAACTGGCACATCCTCATAAGTGAGACTATCTTTCACAGCCACACTCTCTAAAGGTACTATGGATGCTGGATCACCCACACATTTCTTCAACAACGAAACGTGGAAGACCAGATGCACTGCTGCTAGTTCTGCTGGCAACTCTAACTCCTAAGACACTTTACCAACCATTTTCAAGACCTTGTAAGGGCCTACATATCTAGGACTGAGCTTTCCTTTCTTGCCAAACCTCATCACCCCCTTCATAGGTGACACTTTCAGGAAAACATAATCATCAACTTGGAACTCCAAATCCCTTCTCCTTACATCTGCATCGGATTTTTAGCGAATCTGGCTGTCTTAAGTCTATCTCTGATGAGCTGCACTTTTTCCATAGCATTGTGAACCGAATATGGCCCTATCAAGGTTGCTTCGCCTACTTCAAACCAACCAACTGGAGATCTGCATCTACGCTTATACAATGCCTCATAAGGGGCAATCTGAATGCTGGAATGGTAACTATTATTGTAGGCGAACTCTATAAGAGAAAGGTCATTATTCCAACTACCCTTGAAGTCGATCACACAAGCTCTCAACGTTTCGTCTAAGGTATGAATGGTACGCTCTGCCTGACCATCTGTCTGCGGATGAAATGATGTATTAAGATTAACCTGAGTACCAAGACCTTTCTGAAATGACTTCCAAAAATGAGAGGTAAACTGAGGATCTCTATCTGAGATGATAGACAAAGAAACCCCATGTAACCTGACTATCTCATTAATGTAAAGCTTGGCGTAGTCCTCCGCAGAGTTTGTAGTCTTAACAGCCAAAAAGCGTGCAGACTTAGTAACTCTGTCTACTATCACCCAAATGGAGTCATGTTGTCTGCGAATACGAGGTAAACCTGTAATGAAGTCCATGTTGATCACTTCCCACTTCCATGTAGGAATTTTGATCTCTTGAGTCATACCCCCTGGTTTCTGATGTTCTACCTTCACTTGCTGACAATTGGGGCACTTAGCCACAAAACCTGCTATATCCCTCTTCATGCCATACCAGCAAAAGACCTCCCACAGATCATGGTACATCTTAGTGGCGCCTGGATGAATAGAATACCTGGAGTTATGGGCTTCTGCAAGAATCTATTGTCTCAACTCACCCACCTTAGAAACACATAATCGACCCTGATAGTGAAGCACACCATCTCCCCCTTGGGAGAATACCTCAACTCTCTTCTGGTGGACTGCACCCTTTAGTTGAAGCAATATCGGATCACTGTCTTGCTTTTCCTTAACCTCCGCTACCAATGATGATTTTGACCGATTCTGAACTGTTACACCATCATCTGATATGCTCATAAGGTGAACTCCCAAGCGAGCAAGCCTGTGAACATCCTTTGCTAGTTCTTTTCTTTCTTCCTCAACATGTGCTACACTACCCATAGATAGTCTGCTAAAGGCA
>JAJONR010008315.1:0-25389 GCA_029582245.1 Solanum etuberosum | reverse complement strand
AGGGTTTGGATCTTTAAAAAGGCTCATTGTAGTGTCTTTAATGACTTGTGTGGGTTACTTTGTGCTATCAGTTTTGTTACTTGATGTAACCAGTTTAAACTTGTATTGTCTTAATATGCATCAGACCCTTGCTGCCACACATATGGAAGATAATGAACTCACAGAAAGCATGCAAAAGCTACTTGTTGTTATGCAGAGGCTAGATCAGAAAATTGGTCCAATGTTGGATGAGGACGGAGAGCTTTTCAACAAAAGGTTATTTGAGGATTTTTCTTTTGGAATAACCTGTCCCATCAATTCAGCCTCAGATTTGTTATACTAGATTACTTTATTTATGGTTTCATTAGCTCTTAGTTGACAATGTAATGTTCAGAATGAGTTAACATCACCTTGGCTAAGTTTAACCTATAAAAGTTGCCTGGGATATTTACTTGGACATCTACATGTTTTCTCAGATGAGCTCACAGGCATGGTTTCTTTTTCAATTGACGAATTTGGACTTGAGGGTAATCAATGTCTTATTTTCTCTTTCAGGTGGGGTTATCTTTCACGTGCAGGCCTGTGGGATAAAAGTCACTTGATGCGTCAAATAGAAAAGTATGTCAATGTGCTGTGACAATTTCTATCACTTCTTTACGACCTATTAATTGATTGTAAATTTTTTTTTAAGCACTTCGACTATTTTTTTTTAAAATTCTCTTGAAACTGCAGATACGCTGATATTTATACGTCCAGAGTTTCAAACTTTCTCCACTATACACCTTTCATGTATTTCCGCGCCCAAGAACAGGTACTCAGTGGCAATTTGAAATTATGAGTGTTCTCTAATAAATAATATCAAGCAAAATTGAAATAGGTTGAAACTTATTACTCCCTCCAGCCCAAAATTAGACTCTCTTTCCATTTTGGGATGTTACTGAATATTTGAAACCATTCTATCTCTGGGAATATGAAGGTCAGTGTTGACCAATTGAACTTGAGGTGAATTTGTTTTTGGTTTCCTAGAGAACATGTCTCATTCATGCTAGGAAATCTGGATTTTAATAAGCCTTAGTTTCCTTTCAAAATTCTTACAACGTAGTTTGCTGGTTGAGTTCATCTATTTCCATATCCTTGGTCATGCCTCGGAAGATTTCAACCATGTGTAATCCAGAGTTGTCCAATGAAATCCTTAGCCTTCTAATGGTCTGTAGTCTGTAGTAAAGGCTCACTTGTATGTACAATTTGCATGTCGTCAGTAATTACTTTCGAGATGTGTTTTCCCTTCTTTCATATAATATACACAGTTAAGTTGCAGAATTTATTTGCGAAGGACAAAAATATACTCTTTTCTGACGGTAAAAGGCTAAAAAATTTCTTCACTTGACAATATAAAGTAGAATAATCCTTCTGAAGTTATGGTGTAATGTAATGCCCAAAGCATTGCTAGTTCCATTCAAATTGGAGGAACAAACCGATCTCTTGGAATAATGGGTGAACTATTTCATTAAGCTGCACTGATATTGTTCTTTAAATTGAAATGCCTCTTCCATTTCTGGCAGCTCTAGCTCTATTTAGTAGCTTATTCTGTTCAATCTTGTTTGTTGGTTAGACAGTGAGCTTGTGGTTACAATTCGGATTTAATAGTCTCTGCTAATTGCTGTAGTCTCTTTCCATTAAGACGTACATTATCTTTTCCTAATGTACTCCATTCTTCATGCAGAATCTTGCTCATGATTCATACACATTTGATCATCTACGACGTGAGGAGAATTAGCTGATAACAGGAGCGGCAGAATTTCATTATAACTCTATAGCCAATCCTTGTTGTATTATATGTAGATGTTGTGTTTGGCATCCTCCACTCTTGTACTTCAACCCCACAGCCCTGCTACAACTTCTTGTTGCGGGACTCCAGTATAAGCTATCGAATGTCATAGCTATGTTATTGTACAAGTAAACAGTTGAGGAAGTTCATAATAATAATCCCTAGAAAACTTAATTATCAAAATTGACTCATGTTTAATGAAATTTAGCTCTTTGTTGATGCTGTCCTTGCATTTGTTTTTGCTCCTCTGATCAGTAATTCTTTATTAAGTATCATGGTGACATTGTTGGATGTTGTGTTATAATTAGCCTATGGATCTGGCGCTCAAAGCACCCAAAAATTTTTTCACAAAAAAGTTTATGAGGACTTTCGTAATGAGTTAGGGAACCTTCACGTATACTCAGGCCTTTTTTTAACGCCCATTTTCGCATTTACATCCCCTTTTTAAGGATCGCACAAATTTCTCAATTTTTCGTGTGTATTATCCCATGTATCTGGCGCTCGGAGCACCCAAATTTTTTTACTCAAAAAACTTTATGAGGACCTCTGTAATGAGTTGGAGAACCTTCACGTATACTCACATTATTTTTTTGACGCTCATTTCCTCTTTTACAAACCTTTTTTTAAGAATCACCCAAATTCCCCAATTTTTCGTGTATTAGCCAATGGATCTGGCACCCGGAGCACCCAATTTTTTTTCCTCAAAAAACTTTATGAGAACCTCCGTAATGGGTTGGGGAACCTTCACATATACTCACACCATTTTTTTAACACTCATTTCCTCATTTACAAACCTTTTTTTAAAAATCGCCCAAATTTCTCGATTTTTTGTGTGTATTAATTAGCCTATGGATTTGGCGCACGGAGCACCCAATTTTTTTTTCTCAAAAATTTTTATGAGGACCTCAGTAATGAGTTGGGGAACCTTCACGTATACTCAAACGATTTTTAACGTCCATTTCCGCATTTACAAGCCTTTTTTTAAGAATCGCCCAAATTTCTCAATTTTTCGTGTGTATTAACCCATGGATCTGGCGCCCGGAGCACCCAAATTTTTTTTCTCAAAAAACTTTATGAGAACCTCCGTAATGAGTTGGGGAAGCTTCACGTATACTGACATTATTTTTTTTAATGCCCATTTCCGCATTTACCTGCCCTTTTTTAAGAATCGCCCAAATTCCCTGATTTTTTGTGTGTATTGGCCTATGGATCTGGTGCCCGGAGGATACAAATTTTTTTTTCTCAAAAACTTTATGAGGATCTCCGTAATGAGTTGGGGAACCTTCACGTATACTCACACCATTTTTTTAACCCCCATTTCCTGATTTACAAGCTCTTTTTTAAGAATCGCCCAAATTTCCCAATTTTTCGTGTGTATTAGCCCATGGATATGGCGCACGGAGCACCAAATTTTTTTTTCCAATAAACTTTATGAAGACCTCCGTAATGACTTGGGGAACCTTTATGTATACTCACACAATTTTTTTAACTCCCATTTCCTAATTTACAAGTCCTTTTTTAAGAATCACCTAAATTCCCCAATTTTTCGTGTTTATTAGCCTTTGGATTTGGCGGCCAGAACACCTAAATTTTTTTTCTCAAAAAACTTTATGAGGACCACCGTAATGAGTTGGGGAACCTTCACGTATACTCACACCATTTTTTTAACG
The DNA here is from genome assembly GCA_029582245.1 of Solanum etuberosum. NCBI lineage: Eukaryota > Viridiplantae > Streptophyta > Magnoliopsida > Solanales > Solanaceae > Solanum > Solanum etuberosum. The sequence continues at coordinate 21,912 of JAJONR010008315.1, read as the reverse complement.
CCCATTTCCACATTTACAAGCCCTCTTTTAAGAATCGCTTAAATTTTCTGATTTTTCTTGTGTATAAGCCTATAGATCTGGCGCCTAGAGCACCCATTTTTTTTTTCTCAAAAAACTTTATGAGGACCTCCATAATGAGTTGGGGAACCTTAACGTATACTCACACCATTTTTTTAACGCCCATTTCCGTATTTACAAGACTTTTTTTAAGAATCACCCAAATTCCTCAATTTTTTTGTATGTATTAGCCCATTGATCTAGCGCCCGGAGCACCTAAAAAAATTTTAAAAAAACTTTACGAAGTCCTCCGTAGTTAGTGTGTTCTGCATTTACAAGCCCTTTTTAAAGAATCGCTTGAATTCCCCAATTTTTCGTATGTATTTGCCCATGGATCTGGCGCCTGGAGAACCCAAATTTATTTTCTCAAAAAACTTAAAAAGGACCTCCGTAATTAATTGGAACCTTCACTTATACTCACCCCTATTTTTAACTCTCAATTCCGCATTTACAAGCCCTTTTTTAAAAATCGCCCAAATTCCATAATGTTTCATGTGTATTAGCTCATGGATCTGGTGCCCGGAGCACCCAAAATGTTTTTCTTAAAAAACTTTATGAGGACCTCCTTAATGAGTTGGAGAAACTTAACGTATTGTCACACCATATTTTAAACGCCATTTCCACATTTACAAGCCTTTTTTTAAGAATCACCCAAATTACTCGATTTTTCGTGTGTGAGCCAATGAATCTGGCGCCCGGAGCACCCAAAAACTTTTTTTAAAAACTTTACGAGGACCTTCGTAATGAGTTGGGGAACTTTCACGTATACTCACACCATTTTTTTAACGTCCATTTCCGCATTTACAAGCCCATTTTAAGAATCGCCCAAATTTTCTGATTTTTCATGTGTATTAACCCATGGCTCTGGCGTTCGGAGCACCCAAATTTTTTACTCAAAAAACTTTATGCGGACCAATGTAATAAGCTGAGGAACCTTCACGTATACTTGCATCATATTTTAACGCCCATTTCCGCATTTACAAACCCTTTCTAAGAATCGTCCAAATTTTCTGATTTTTCGTGTGTATTAGGCCATGGATCTGACGTCCGTAGCATCCAAAATATTTTTCTCAAAAAACTTTATTAGGGCCTCCGTAATGAGTTGGGGAACCTTCACGTATATTCACACCATTTTTTAACGCCCATTTCCGTATTTACAAGTCCTTTTTTAAGAATCGCCCAAATTTTTCAATTTTTTGTGTTTATTAGCGCATGGATCTGGCGCCCAGAGAACCAAAATTTGTTTCTCAAAAAACTTTATGAGGACCTCCGTAATGAGTTGGGGAACCTTCATGTATACTCACACCATTTTTTTAACATCCATCTCCGCATTTACAATCCATTTTTAAGAATCACCCTAATTCTCTGATTTTTCGTGTGTATTAGCTCATAGATCTGGCGCCCTAAGCACCTAAAATTTTCTCTCAAAAAACTTTATGAGGAGCTCTGTAATGAGTTGGGGAACCTTCACGTATACTGACACAAATTTTTTAACACCCATTTCCGCATTTACAAGCCCATATTTGAGAATCGCCCAAATTCCCCGATTGTTCATGTGTATTAGCGCATAGATCTAGCCGCCAGAGCACCCAATAATTTTATCTCCAAAAAGTTTATGAGGACCTACGTAATGAGTTGGGATACCTTCACGTATACTCACACCATTTTTTAACGCCCATTTCTGCATTTACAATCCTTTTTTTAAGAATCCCCCAAATTTTCTAATTTTTTATGTGTATTAGCCATGGATCTAGTGCTAGGAGCACCCAAAAAAAATTTCTCAAAATTTTTTATGAGGACCTCCGTAATGAGTTGGGGAACCTTCACGTATACTCACACCATTTTTTTAATGCCCATTTCCGTATTTACAAGACTTTTTTTAAGAATCACCTAAATTCCTCGATTTTTCGTATGTATTTACCCAGAGATCCGGCGCCTGGAGCACCCAAATTTTTTTTCTAAAAAAACTTTATGAGGACCTCCATAATGAGTTGGGGAACCTTCACGTATACTCACACCATTTTTTTAATGCTCATTTTCGTATTTACAAGACTTTTTTTAAGAATCACCCAAATTCCTCGATTTTTCGTATGTATTAGCCCATAGATCTGGCGCCTGGAGCACTTAAAAACTTTTTTAAAAAACTTTACGAGGTCCTCCGTAGCTAGTTGGGGAACGTCATGTATACTCACGCCGCTTGAATTTTCTGATTTTTCGTGTGTATTTGCCCATGTATCTGGCGCCTGGAGAACCCAAATTTATTTTCTCAAAAAACTTAAAAAGGACCTCCGTAATTAATTGGGAACCTTCACGTATACTCACCCCTATTTTTAACGCCCAATTCCGCATTTACAAGCCCTTTTTTAAAAATCGCCCAAATTCCATAATTTTTCATATGTATTAGCTCATGGATCTGGTGCCCGGAGCACCCAAAATGTTTTTCTTAAAAAACTTTATGAGGAACTCCTTAATGAGTTGGAGAACCTTAACGTATTGTACCACCATTTTTCAAAAGCCATTTTCCACATTTACAAGCCTTTTTTTAAGAATCACCCAAATTACTCGATTTTTCATGTATGAGCCCATGAATCTGGCGAACGGAGCACCCAAATTTTTTTAAAAAAACTTTACGAGGACCTCCATAATGAGTTGGGGAACTTTCACGTATACTCACACCATTTTTTTAACGTCCATTTCCGCATTTACAAGCCCATTTTAAGAATCATCCAAATTTTCTGATTTTTCATGTGTATTAACCCATGGATCTGGTGGCGGGAGCATCCAAATTTTTTTTCTCAAAAAACTTTATGAGGACCAATGTAATAAGCTGGGGAACCTTCACGTATACTTACACCATTTTTTTAACGCCCATTTCCGCATTTACAAGCCCTTTTTAAGAATCGTCCAAATTCCTTGATTTTTCGTGTGTATTATCCCATGGATCTGGCGTCCGTAGCATCCAAAAAAAAAAATTCTCAAAAAACTTTATTAGGGCCTCCGTAATGAGTTGGGGAACCTTCATTTATATTCACACCATTTTTTTAACGCCCATTTCCACATTTACAAGTGCTTTTTTATAGAATCGCCCAAATTTTCCAATTTTTTGTGTGTATTAGCGCATGGATCTGGCGCACAGAGCACCCAAAGTTTTTTCTCAAAAAACTTTATGAGGACTTCCGTAATGAGTTGGGGAACCTTCACGTATACTCACACTATTTTTTTAACGCCCATTTCCGTATTTACAATCCTTTTTTTAAGAATCGCCCAAATTCCCTAATTTTTTGTGTGTATTAGCCCATAGATCTAGCGCCCGGAGCACCCAAAATAAAATTCTCAAAAAACTTTATGAGGACTTTCGTAATGAGTTGGGGAACCTTCACGTATACTCACATCATTTTTTTATCGGACATTTCCGCATTTACAAGCCCTTTTTAAGAATCGCCCGAATTCCCCGATTTTTGTGTGTATTAGCCAATGGATCTGGCGTCCGGAGCACCCAAATTTTTTTCTCAAAAAACTTAATGAGGACCTCCGTAATGAATTGGGGAACCTTCACATATACTCACACATTTTTTACGCACATTTCCTCATTTACAAGCCTTTTTTTAAGAATCGCCTAAATTTCTCAATTTTTCGTGTGTATTAGCCCATGTATCTAGCGCCCGGAGCACCGAGAAATTTTATTCTCAAAAAACTTTATGAGGACCTCCGTAATGAGTTGGGGAACTTCGCGTATATTACACCATTTTGTTAACTCCTAATTCCGTATTTTCAAGCCCTTGTTTAAGAATCGCCCAAATTTCTCGATTTTTTGTGTGTATAACCCCATGGATCTGGAGCCCTGAGCACCTAAATTTTTTTTTTCTTAAAAAACTTTATAAGGACTTCCGTGATGATTTGGGAACCTTCATGTATATTCACACCATTTTTAACTCTCATTTCCGCATTCAAAGAGCTTTTTTAAGAATCGCCCAAATTCCCCAATATTTTTCTGTTTGTTAGTCCATGGATCTGGCGCCTGGAGCACCCAAATTTTTTTCTCAAAAAAACTTTATGAGGAGATCCGTAATGAGTTAGGGGAACCTTCACATATACTCACAACATTTTTAACGCCCATTTTCTGCATTTACAAGCCTTTTTTTATGAATCGCCCGAATTTCCTAATTTTTTGAGGGTATTTTTCTATGGATATGGCGCCTGGAGCACCTAATTTTTTTTTCTCAAAAAACTTTATAAGGACCTCCATAATGAGTAGGGAACCTTCACGAATACCCACACCAATTTTTAATGCCTATTTCTGCATACAAGCCATTTTTAAAGAATCGCTCAAATTCCACGATTTTTCGTGTATGCCCATGGATATGAAGCTCGGAGCACCCGAATTTTTTTTTTCCAAAAAACTTAAGGAGGACCTCCGTAATGAGTTGGGGAACCTTCAGGTATACTCACACCATTTTTTAACACCCATTTCCGCATTTACAAGCCTTTTTTTAAGAATCGCCCAAAAAATTTTGTGTGTATAAGTCCATGGATCTGGAGCCCTGAGCACCCAATATTTTTTTCTCAAAAAACTTTATTAGGACTTCCGTAATGTGTTGGGGAACCTACACATATACTCACACCATTTTTTTAATGCTTATATCCGTATTTACAAGAGCTTTTTTAAGAATCGCCTAAATTCCCCAATATTTTCTTGTTTGTTAGCCCATAAATCTGGCGCCCGAAGCACCCATATTTTTTTTCTCAAAAAACTTTATGAGGAGATCCGTAATGAGTTAGGGGAACCTTCAAGTATACTCACATCATTTTTAACGTCCATTTTCTGCATTTACAAGCCTCTTTTATAAATCGCTCGAATTTCCTAATTTTTCGAGTGTATTTTTCCATGGATCTGGCTCCTGGAGCACCTAAGAAAATTTTCTACAAAAACTTTATAAGGACCTCCGTAATGAGTTAGGGAACCTTTATGTATGTTCACACCAGATTTTAACGTCCATTTCTGCATTTACAAGCCCTTTTTTAACGCCCATTTCCACATTTACAAGCCTCTCTTTAAGAATCATCCAAATTTCCTGATTTTTCGTGTGTATTAGCCCATGGATATTGGGCCCGGAGCACCCATAATTTTTTTCTAGAAAAACTTTATGAGGACCCCCGTAATGAGTTGGGGAACCTTTACGTACACTCACACATTTTTTTAACGCACATTTCCGCATTTTATACCCTTTTTTAAGAATCGCCCAAATTTCTCAATTTTTCGTGTGTATTAGCCCATAGATCTAGCGCCCGGTGCATTCAAAAAAAAATTTCTCAAAAAACTTTATGAGGACCTCCGTAATGAGATGGGGAACCTTCACGTATACGCACACCATTTTTAACGCTCATTTCATCATTTACAAGCCTTTTTTTAAGAATCGCCAAAATTCCCAATTTTTTGTATGTATTAGCCCATGAATCTGGTGCCCGGAGCACCCAAAAAAAATTTCTCAAAAAAATTTATGAGGACCTTCATAATGAGTTGGGGAACCTTCACGTATACTGACACCATTTTTTTAACGCCTATTTCCGCATTTACAAGCCTTTTTTTAAGAATCGATCAAATTCCCTAATTTTTCGTGTGTATTAGTCCATGGATATTGTGCCTGGAGCACCCAAAATTGTTTTCTCGAAAAACTTTATGAGGACCTCCGTAATGAGTTGGGGAACCTTTACGTACACTCACACTTTTTTTAACGCACCTTTCCGCATTTTACACCCTTTTTTAAGATTCCCACAAATTCCTCAATTTTTTGTGTGTATTAGCCCATAGATCTGGCGCCCGATGCACCTAAACTTTTTTTCTCAATTAGTTGGGGAACCTTCACGTATACGCACACCATTTTTTTAACGCCTATTTCTGCAATTACAAGCCCTTTTTTAAGAATCGCCAAAATTTTCTGATTTTTCGTATAGCTTAGCCCATGGATCTGGCGCCTAGAGCACCAAAAAAAATTATGAGGATCTTCATAATAAGTTGGGAAACTTTCACGTATACTGACACCATTTTTTTAACGGTCATTTCCGCATTTACAAGCCTTTTTTTAAGAATCGTTCAAATTGCCTGATTTTTCGTGTGTATTAGCCCATGAATATTGCGCCTGGAGCACCCATGATTTTTTTCACAAAAAACTTTATTACGACCTCCGTATTGAGTTGGGGAACCTTTACGTACACTCACACTTTTTTTTAACGCACATTTCCGCCTTTACAAGCCCTTTTAAAAAAAAGCCCAAATTCTCTGATTTTTCGTCTGTATTAATTAGCCCATGGATTTGGCGCCCGGAGCACCCAAACAAAATTTCGCAAAAAATTTTATGATGACCTCTGTAATAAGTTTGAAAACCTTCACGAATACTCACACAATTTTTTTAACACTCATTGCCGCATTTACAAGCCTTTTTTTAAGAATCGACAAAATTTTCTGATTTTTCGTGTGTATTTTAGCACATGGATCTGGCGCCAGGAGCACTCAAAAAAAAATTCTCAAAATTTTTTATGAGGACCTCTGTAATGAGTTGGGGAACCTTCACATATACTCACACCTTTTTTTTAACTGTCATTTCCGCATTTACAAGCCCTTTTATAAGAATCGCCCAAATTCTCAATTTTTCGTGTGTATTAGTCCATGGATCTAGCGCCCGGAGTACCCAAAAACTTTTACTCAAAAAACTTTATAAGAACCTCCGTAATGAGTTGGGGAACCTTCACGTATACTCACACCATTTTTTTAACGCCCATTTTTAAGAATCGCCCAAATTCCCTAAATTTTCGTGTGTATTAACTCATGGATCTGGCGCTCGGAGCACCCAAAACTTTTTTTCTCAAAAAACTATTTGAGGACCTCCGTAATGAGTTGGGGAACGTTCACGTATACTCGCACTATTTTTTAACTACCATTTCCGCATTTTCAAGCATTTTTTAAGAATCACCCATATTCTTCGATTTTTTCATGTTTATTAGCCAATGGATGTGGTGCCTGGAACTCCCAAAAATAAATTCTCAAAAAACTTTATGAGGACCTCCGTAATTAGTTGGGGAACCTTCATGTATACTCACACCATTTTTAACACCCAATTCCGTATTTACAAGCCCCTTTTTCAGAATCGCCAAATTCACCAATTTTTCGTGTGTAATAGCCCATGGATCAGGCGCCCGGAGCACCCAAATTTTTTTCTCAAAAATCTTTATTAGGACCTCCGTAGTGAGTTGGGAACTTTCACGTATACTCACACCAATTTTTTAACGCCTATTTCCGCATTTAGAATTTCTTTTTTAAGAATCGACAAAATTTCCCAATTTTACGTGTGTATTAGCGCATGGATCAGGCGCCCGGAGCACCCAAATGTTTTTTCTCAAAAAGTTTTATGAGGAGCTCTGTAATGAGTTGGGGAACCTTCACGTATACTCACACTATTTTTTAACGCTTATTTATGCATTTACAAGCCTTTTTTTTAAAATTGCCCAAATTTCCTGATTTTTCGTGTGTATTAGCTCATAGATCTGGCGCTCGAAGCACCTAAAAAAAATTTCTCAAAAATCTTTATGAGGACCTCCGTAATGAGTTGGGGAACCTTCACGTATACTCACACCATTTTTTTAACGTCTATTTTCGCATTTAAAATTCTTTTTTTATGAATTGACCGAATTCCCCAATTTTTCGTGTTATTATCCCATGGATTTGGCGCCTAGAGCACCCATTTTTTTTTGTCAAAATTTTTTATGATGACCTCTGTAATGAGTTTGGGAACCTTCACGTATACTCACACCATTTTTAATGCTCATTTCTGCATTTACAAGACCTTTTTTAAGAATAGCCTAAATTACACGATTTTTCGTGTGTATTAGCCCATGGATCTTGCGTCCGAAGCACCCAACAAATTTTCTCAAAAAACTTTATAAGGACCTCCGTAATTAGTTGGGGAACTTCACGTGTACTCACATTATTTTTTAACGCTCATTTCCGCATTTAACAGCCTTTTTTTAAGAATCGCCCAAATTCCCCAATTTTTTTGTGTGTATTAGCCCATTGATCTAGCGACTGGAGAACCCTAAAAAAAGTCCTTTAAAAATTTATGAGGACCTTCGTAATGAGTTGGGGAACCTTCACGTATACCCATACTATTTTTAACGCCATTTACGCATTTAAAAGCCTTTTTTTAAGAATCGCCCAAATTTCCTGATTTTTCGTGTGTATTAGCCCATGGATCTGGTGCCCGGAACACTCAAAATATTTTTCTCAAAATACATTATAAGGACCTCCGTAATAAGTTTGGAAACCTTCACGAATACTCACACCATTTTTTAACACGCATTTCCGCATTTACAAGCCCTTTTTTAAGAATCGCCCAAATGTCTCAATTTTTCATGTGTATTAGCCCATTGATCTGGCGCCCGAATCCCCCAAAAAAAAATTCTCAAAAAAATTTATTAGGACCTACGTAATGAGTTGGGGAACCTTCACATATACTCATTCCATTTTTTTAACGCTCATTTCCGAATTTACAAGCTCTTTTTTAAGAATCTCCCTAATTCTACGATTTTTCGTGTGTATTAGCCCATGGATCTGGCGCCCGGAGCACCAAATTTTTTTTTCACAAAAAACTTTATGAGGACCTACGTGATGAGTTAGGGAACCTTCACGTATACTCAACACCATTTTTTAAAGCTCGTTTTCACATTTACAAGCCGGTTTTTAAGAATCGCCCAAATTCACCAATTTTTTGTATGTATTCGCACATGGATGAGGCCCCCAGAGCACCAATTTTTAACGCCCTTTTTCTGCATTTACAAGCCATTTTTTAAGAATCGCCCAAATTCTACGATTTTTCGTGTGTAAAGCCCATGGATCTGGCAACCATAGCACCCAATTTTTTTTTCTCAAAAAAATTTATGAGGACCTCCGTAATGAGTTGAAGAACCTTCGCATATACTTACACCATTTTTTAACCCCTATTTCCTCATTTACAAGCTCTTTTTTTATGGATTACCCAAATTGTCCAATTTTTCATGTGTATAAGCCTATAGATCTGGCGCCCGGAGCACCCAATTTTTTTTTCTTAAAAAGCTTTAGGAGGACCTCCGTAATTAGTTGGGGAACCTTCACGTATACTCACGCCATTTTTTTAACGCTCATTTCTGTATTTACAAGCCGTTTTTTAAGAATCGCCCAAATTCTTCGATTTTTCGTGTGTATTAACTCATAGAACTGGCGCTTAGAGCACCCAAATTTTTTTCTCAAAACAATTTATGAGGACCTCCGTAATGAGTTGGGGAACCTTCGCGTATAATCAAACTTTTTTTTAAACGCCGATTTCCGCATTTACAAGCCCTTTTTTAAGAATCGCCCAAATTCTCCGATTTTTCGTGTGTATAAGCGCATGAATTTGGCTCCCGGAGAATCTAAAAAAAATTCTCAAAAAACTTTATGAGGACCTCTGTAATGAGGTGGGGAACCTTCACGTTTACTCACACCAATTTTTTAACGCCAATTCCGCATTTACTAGCCCATTTTTAAGAATCGACCAAATTCTCTCAATTTTTCGTGTGTATTAGCCCATGGATCGGGCTCCCCGAGCACCAAAAAAAATTTCGCATTTACAAGCCCTTTTTTAAGAATCGCCCAAATTTCCCGATTTTTCGTGTGTTATTAGCCCATTAATCTGGCGCTAGAAGCACCCAAAAAAAAATTCTCAAAAAACATTATGAGGACCTCCATAATGAGTTGGGGAACCTTCACGTATACTCACACCATTTTTTAAACACGCTTTTTCCGCATTTACAAGTCTTTTTTTAAGAATCACTCAAATTCCCCGATCTTTCGTGTGTTAATGCCCCATGGATCTGGCGCCTGGAGCATCCAAAATATTTTTCTCAATTTTTTTTTGAGGACCTCCGTAATGAGTTGTGGAACCTTCACGTATACTCACACCATTTTTTTAACGCCCCTTTCCGCATTTACAAGCCTTTTTTTAAGAATCTCCCAAATTCTCCAATTTTTCGTGTGTATTATTATCCCATGGATCTGGTGCCCGGAGCACCCAAAAAAAAATACTCAAAAATCTCTATGAGGACTTTCGTAATGAGTTGGGGAACCTTCACGTATACTCACACCATTTTTAACTCTCATTTCTGCATTTACAAGCACTTTTTTAAGAATCGCCAAATTCTCCGATTTATCGTGTGTATAAGCCCATGGATTTGGGCCAGAACACCCTCAATTTTTTTCTCAAAAATCTTTATGAGGACCTCCGTAATAAGTTGGGGAACCTTCACATTATGGTCAGGTGGATTTAATCCAATACCATCCAACATAAGTGGATGGTGTTTTCCTCTGATAGTGGACATTAGATTAGTTAAACTAATTCATGTAGTGTCTTAGATAAACTGGATTAATTTAGTGACATCCCCTGCATGGAAAAAGAAGTTCAATGATTGAGCTAACTCATCCTTTTATACTGACGTTTTGGGTCGTAACAAAGAAAATGATAAAGAACAAATGCAGAATCCAAAGAGTGACATGGTAGATGAGGAACAAATGAATCTCAGTCTAAGTAGAGTTTACCGGCACATAGGTCGTGTAAGTTCCTAAAAAAGGGAATTTCCGACTACCACTTTACTATTCTGAGTAAGTTTTCAATCTATCATCAAAAGTAGAGAAGTTTTAGGAACGTTCCAATAGAATAATTGCATGTATCTCACCCCCTATTCCATTAAAGAATGAATGGAAATTAATCTAACAACATCAAAGACGAAATGCCAAAATCCATCACGATGAAGAAGATTTGGCCTGTTTTGTCTAGTAAGGTAAACAAGGGAGATATTTGATATATCCTTCCACCTTTAATCAGAGGCTCGATCAAGCACCAACAAGGAGCACTTCCCCGACGAGTATTTGTAAGGATTTAAACTCTCCTTGACGTAATTGGTGTACCAACATTTTGTGTATAGTATAAATCCATCAATATAATACAACACCATCAAGTACAAATATAATACACAAATTGACAGAACATACCCCAGGTGTTCTTTTAGGAAAAACAAAATATAGACACCCCTCAGTTCTCAGGGAAATCTTCTCAACAATCTCACCATGTAAGTTAAGCAATCAATCAAATCCTACACACCAGTTTCAATAAGGGAAAACATTGAAGTCTTTTTTTTTTGTTTTTTTGTTTTTGAAATCATGTTACAAATGAAATACTGGCATGATATACCAAAACAGTTGCAAATCAGCAGTAGAAATTCCAAAACAAGCGAGCGACAATAGGCTCCCTATATTTCTGGAGCAGGTGCAGCAGGAGCCCTCAGAAGTGGTTGAAGGGCTTTGACAACGATACTCATATTTGGACGGAATTCAGCTTCATATTGCACGCACAGTGCTGCCACAGCTGCCATCTAAATTTAAGAGGAAAAAGAATCACCAACCCGAAATTAGTTGCTAGTGAGTGAAGGTGTTAAAAAGGGAACTAAGGTAGACATAAATCACATGGAACGAAGTTGTCTTGAAGGACCTACTAAATATTAGAATAGATGCAAACCTAGCCAAAAATAAGGCACACTGGAAGAAAGAGATCTATATAAGCAAATATCAATTAACTGGGATTGAGTTTTAGTCACGTACTCACGTCTAGGGGTGTGCATTCGGTTTGGGTTTTTCGGTTTTGAAGAAGTGTAACCCAATCCAAACCAAAATAAATTTGGTTTGGTTTGGTTTTTCTCTTTTTGGTTTGGATTTTTTCAGTTCGGTTAATCAGTTATGTCAATAATTAGAAACATAACAAAGTTATTATATTTGCAATTTGAAAAAAATAAAATAATTTATATATATATATATATATATATATATAATATTGAATTTCTTTAATATAAAGGGAAAAAAGAAAAATATACCCCCGAACTATCGTAAATGGTATGCAAATACCCTCTGTCATACTTTTGGGACATTGGTACCCCTGCCGTCCAAAAACTAGAGCATATATGCCCTTCACTCTAACGGAAGACTAAATATGGACACGTGGCACAATCTTATCCGTTGATCCGATATTTAATAAATGTCGGGTCGGTGGATAACATTATGACACGTGTATGTCCGTTCGTATGAAGGGTATATATGCTCTAGTTTTTGGACGGCAGGGGCACCAATGTCCCAAAAGTATGACGGAGGGTATCTGCATACCATTTACGATAGTTCGGGGGTATATTTGTCCTTTTTCCCTAATATAAATCACAAGTAAAAACGTAAAACACAATACTTAAAAGTATATCAATTATAGATGTCCAAACATAAAAAATAAACTAAATCATAATGAAAATAACTAAAAAGGGAAAAAAGTGGTTAACTCCAACTTAATTTTATATATATATATATGTATATATAATTCGGTTTTTCGTTTTCATTTTTCTAAATCCGAAACCAAACCAAAAAACCAAACAAAGTAAATTATGAATCCAAAACCAAACCAGAAATCCAGAAACCAATCCAAATTAGAATTCGGTTTGATTTGGTTTGGTTTTTCAGTTTAATCCAAATAGTGCACACCCCTACTCACGTCAGTATGTTTAATTATATCCTATGGTTTCTAGGAGTCTTTTAGTCATATCAGATTTAATACCAGTAGAAAATAGAGAACTTCGAGTACTTTCTATGTTGATATTGTATAATATTAGTCTGAGATGAGTTCAAATAGAGTGACATAGCCAGTGAGAATACATATAACTTAACCAAAACTTGCTTGGGATTAAAACATTGTTTGTTGTATTGCGTCTGACGGGGAGAGGAAGAGAAACAAAGCAGATATAGGACAAGGGGAGGAGAAGAAACCTTAGCCACTGCTTTCGGAGGACATCCTTTCAGCTTTGGATCAACACATTGCTGTACTTTATCTTCACTCAGTCTCGGGGTAGCCTACAATTTAAAGAAGTAATTATACATCAGGAAATAGAATCTAAACATATTACAGACCAAATGGAGGAGAAGAGCACATAAGGGAAAAAATATTTAAAAAGAACATTTCTGGTAAATCGAGCAGGAAGCAGTGCTCACCCAAGTAACCAGGCTCTGCTGTCCTCGAGGCATTGTATGATCTACAGGCTTTCTTCCAGTCAAAAGTTCAAGCAAGACCACTCCAAAGCTATACACGTCACTCTTCTGTGTCAGTTGTCCAGTCATAGCGTATCTGTAATCATTTTTAGGATACTTGGGTTAGATAACTCTCCTGAAACAAAACTACTTCTTAAGGCATCTTTTACAAGAATAAAGGAGTAAAGCAGGTGATAGAGATGCCAACGGGTTAAACAGAAAATGGCACAATTGGATAAGAATACTACTCCAGTAATTGAATATCTCACAACTTTGCCATCCCATTTTGTAAAAAGAGCTTAAATACATAATTAATCATCATCTAGAAACACTCATAGAGAACAAAACTACCTTCACTCAAAAACTTCGACATTTAGTCATTCGCGAGAACACAAAACCTTGAGTAGAAAACTGGTACTTACATATTCTATAGCCATGAACAAAAGTAGCATGTAAAGGAACATCAAGAATAACCATTATACATTCTATAACAAGAGATCCCACCATTCCACCTCAAATACTGTAATGGTTAATAGCAATCCCAGAAAAGTATAAGCAATACCCAATTTACTAAGTAGTTGCTTTTGCCATCAAAACAGATCAAATAACTAAAGATATGGCCTAAACAAACCAAGCACCTTCCCCATAACAAGCTAACTTTAGTGGCAAATTATATCTTGGAAGTTGTCAAATACAACATCCCTGATGAATAGGGGAAAACAATGTAATAGCAAAGATGGGCTTTTCAAATTTCCAAGAATCTCTCAGCCTTTTACATTTAATAGTCAAAAACTTAATTCCAAAGTAGCATTTGGCCTTTTGAGCTGTATTTAGCTTTTTATCCCAGAAGGGAGGAAGAACCTTAATTAATTATAAATCCTTGCTTAGCCTCAATGGATTCTTAGGTCACATAAAGTGGAGAAACCCTGTAAATCTGATGCACACCTATACACTATGAGGTGTAGTATATGCATTAATAGCAACTACATATATTGTTTCGGTGGCTAAAACCTCTTTTACTAACTGATTCTTCGTCTCATCAGACCCTTATTCTAGAAAGCTGGCACTCAAATCTCATCAATAATTCCAGCAAACATGCTTTATATACCTTTTTTTAGTCTTGTAAGTTGTCCTACAGAACGACATATATAAAACCACAGTTAGAAGCATCAGAAAACTTAGTTACTATATTCTTTTTAAATTAGTAACAATGACTCAGTGTTACTATATAGTTATTTACATAATGTATCACCAACATTCACCCGTTCCTAGTAGATTCATTTCCCCCCCACTTCTACACTTGGATTCTATTCCTAGTTCAAAATGTATCACACCAAAAAGGAAGTTAATCTAGCGCCAAGAACTCAAAAGGCAAAGAGTTCAGAATAACACCAAAAATACACAACCATGTATAAAACATTTGAGGAGAAACAGAGTACAAATTGAAGAAAACACAGGTTAGTCAAAGAAGAGAAAGGCAGGAGACCATACTCTGGTGCATGATAGCCAAATGTTCCTAAAACTCGAGTAGAATGAAGGCGAGCAGCCATGTCAGGAGCCTGATTTGACAGGTTAAAATCTGCAATCTTTGCTTTGTAGTCTTCAAAGAGGAGGACATTGCTTGATCTGATATCCCTGTGTATTACTGAAGGTTGGACCTTCTCATGCAAATACTCAAGACCCCTAGCAGCATCAACAGCAATCCTTACCCGCTGCACCCACTCAAGTGTTGGGCCAGGCTGTGCCCCTTGTACTCCTTTCCTTCCTGTAAGCACATACACAGTACAGAAATAATAGATTATATCTCAAGCTAATAATTTGTCTCTCGTTCAACTACATACATTTATTTTCATACCATGCAGAATATCATGCAAGGACCCCATCGTTGCAAACTCATAAGCTAATACACGAATGTTTCCTTCAACACAGTAACCAAGCAACTCAACAAGATTGTCATGCTTCAATCTTGAAACTCTAGCAACCTTAAGATGAAACAGAAACATATATCAGAGGACATTACAAGTAATCAATTATCACAGCAATACACGAAGCAGCCAAAAAGAACCAAATAAGAAAAGACACTTACCTGATTCAAGAAGTCAACATTAGTCTCAGGCTCGGATGAAACATCAAGCTTTTTCACAGCAACAGCTTTACCATTGCTTAGATTAGCATAGTATACTCTCCCATAAGATCCCTCACCAATTAATGCTTTCGATCCAAAATTGTCAGTTTCCTGTTTCAGTTCATCCAAAGACAACGCAGGGACCTCTATAGTTGGTACTGCTTTATCCGCTTCAGCCCTGATAGGATCTGATACTCTTGACCCTTTCTGATATCCTGGTACCAGATACAGAGAAGATTAAAAAAACCAAAACTACCTCGTCCATTGAATAACTAAGACTTGTCTAAGAAGCACTAGAAAGTAAGCGCTGTCAAACATGACATAAATATTACTATCCTAAAATGGTAAGTGCTGTCAAACATGACATAAATATTATTATCCTAAAATGATCCAGATAAATAGATTAAATGTGGCATGCACATAAAATAGTCAATTAAAGGAAAATATGCCATACTTCTGTAATTTTTGATTGGTCTAAATGAATATCTAATAGTTCATTGCAAAAGGTTAAAAGTGAAATGAAAATACTTCTAGTCAGTTATGTAGAAAAGAGTTAGGAATATTCATTGAAACTTTTTTTTATCGGTACCATTGAACTTTTCTCTTTACTTTTCATAATCACTAATTTCATCTGGGACTCTGTGACACTCATAAACTAGAAAGTTTAAATAGAACAGTTGGGGGATGTTCCTTGTAAGGTTGTATATACTTTCGACACAACATTTCCTGCTCCAACAAGCACATGGGAATTGTTTGACGCACTTTCCAAGGTTATCAAGAAAGTATTTTATAACCAAAAGATCCCAAAATAGATGAGCACAGAGAATCAAATTTCATATTTATTTATTTTTGCTGAAGAGGATAAATTTCATATTTGAAGTTAACATTTGGTCTTTCAGATTTTTTCTAAAGTTAAATCTTTTAGGAAAGCAATGAAAACTTCCTAGGAGGCTGGAATTAACAAAGGCAAATCAAGAGGCCTAGTATTGATTTCCAGTATAAATTATTCACAAGCAAATCTTCCTTATGCCACAACTAGACTATCAAAAAAAATAAACAAGGCTTCTATGGAGAAATTACAAGAGTTGGATCAAAGCGGATCTGATCTAATTTTTTATCTTGCGAGGAGACATCAGGATTATCTTTAACCAGAATCTTCTGCGATTCATATAATCCTGTTTCATTAGAATTTCGAGTAGATCTTAATTTCAGCAAAATCTTCATTTAGCCAGTCTAGTTTCCAGATTTCGTACTGCTCGCATGGGACAAAACTTCTACTGTGGTTTTGAATATCTTGGAAACTCTCTCAAATTGAATGCATAATTTTTTTTGGAAACTGAACTAAGATTGATTTCTATCCTTTTGCATAAGAGGCAAATGATGATGGTAAAATTAGAGCCACGCCTATAAGGTAGCAAGCTTAGGATGCATCCGGACATTGGATCTCAGTAAAATCATTTTCTCTTGTCATGTAGGCCTACCAAGTTCCATAAAACTTGGTCCCACAATTTCCCAGAATACCTATTTTCCAAACTATACATAGGTCTGTGGCTTAAAGTTGTCAATTATAGTCACCTAAGCAAAACTGCGAGTTATCTATAGAAGTACTCTGTTGGTCAACAGCAGATGATGCCTAACAAAATATTTATAAGACATGTACAATATAAAGACTAAAGAGAGAGCCCAAAAAGATGTCACTCAGAAAAACCCAGTGAATTTGTTTTTAAGACCATAAAGGCTTTGCTCACAGAATGACAATCTTAGATAACTATTTAACTTCAAAGCATCATAAATTTGTACTCTAGTATGTGATGGGGATGCAACAACAAATTATCACTTTCAATCAGCTAAAAAAATGGCATGGACGATTCAAAGACTCATCTCGAGGCAACAACAAGGAGAGAAACAATTTGGTTTTCACTAAATAAAGCTTAAGCATAAATTTGAAATAGTGTACCATCAGCATGACTTGCAGGGTGTTTAAGGTGCTCGGTTTCATGTGATGGGTAAGGCTCCTCTACTTGACAGGTACAACACAGCCACCTTCTCATCCTTACTCTCTTTCTCAAATAAAGATCGTCTTCGGCCCTTCTGTTCTCCAAGCGTGAAAAGTAACCAGGAGGAGGAGCATGTGCCTGTGCAGTAAGTCAAATGTAAGAATGATTCAAAATGAACAAACTTCATTATATCATGCAAACCACAACACCTCCTACCACTTCATTTTAAAATATAAATAATTTGAAAATGACATATCACTCTCTCCTTGTTCGGAGGGTGATTTACAAAGGTACTTGTAATAGTTGAAATGTAAATGACGACAATGTATTTGACAAATGAAACACAAGCTGTGCATGCCTTTAAAAGTGCATTACCACAGAGTTTCTCTTTTTAAAAAATAAAATAAAATTAAGAGTGCATTACTGCCGCGATTCCAAACCCAAAAACCGGTTTCAACAGAAATAAGGAAAGAAGAGCACCATTTCAAAGCTATGGATATATCATTCTTTATGTAAGATGTCTAACCTTAATCTTTATGGAAAAAGGAAAAATGTCCAGGCTTGCCAACAAAAAATATCTTAAGTAAAAGCTACTATTCAAACATAACTTGCATTTTAAAATGAAGAGGAGAAAAAGGAAGGTACGAGCAGACAAATCAGAAATATTACTTTTCCCGGCCAATAAAATATGAAACTGATATCAAAAGATACAGAAATTAATACCAACCTATTGATGCAAGACTACAAAAATACATCACATTTTAATGCTTCCAATTTCATTTCCTTCTATACAAGCCTTAAAATGGTACATTCCTCATCATTGGGCAAAAAGGAACAATTTTTTTAAAAAGAACTAGACAAAACTGTCATGGAATGAAACCACTAAAAATAGAATTCAACAATTAATTCCATTTCCAACAAACCAAACTTCCAAAATCCATATTTCAAAGCAAACTCACACATAGCCAGAGATCAATCAATTAATCAATCGACTAAGCTTCGATCCGAATACAAAATAAATCCTCTTTCCTAGCACGGATCTCAACTAAATAAGAAAATATACATCCAAGAAACCCAAAAGGGAAAATCCAATACAAGATATCGATGCAAGACTACAAAAATACATCACAATTCAATGCTTTCCATTTCATTTCCTTCTATGCAAGACTTTAAATGGTACATTCCTCATTTGGAAAAAAGGGAACAAAACAAAGACAAAAACATCCTGAAATCAAAGCACTAAAAATAGAATTCTACAATTAATTCCATTTCCAACAAACCAAACTTCCACCATCTACATTTCATTGAAAACTCACATATCGCTAGAACTACGCCTCGATCCCAATACAAAATAACTCCTCTTTTGCAGAAAATAAATGTGCAAGAAACACCAAAAGGAGAATTACTAATACAAGCCATCGATGCAAAACTCCAATTTCATTTCCTTCTATAGAAACCCTTAAAATAGTACATTCCTCCTCATTTGGCAAAAAGGGAACACAACAAAGACAAAACCATCATGTAATCAAAGCACTAAACATAGAATTCTACAATTAATTCCATTTCCAACAAACCAAACTTCCACAATCCACATTTCAAAGCAAAAAACTCACACATAGCTAGACATCAATCAATCAACTACGCCTTGATACCAATACAAAATACCTCCTCTTTTATAGAAAACATATATCCAAGAAACCCAAAAAGGGGAACATCTAATCTTACCACTAGCCCTTGCCTGTGATAATTGCCATCCATAGCTATCAAATTAATCAACTACAGCTACAATTCACAAACCCAAATAAACAAAACAACACAAAGAAAGATTCTTTTTGAAATTTCCAGACAAGGGTTAGTTAGATCCAGAGGGTCCAAATAAAGAATATGGGAAAAGTTGAAAAAGAGAGAAGGAAATTGAAAATGGGTCAAAATTCAAAATTGATCCCTGAAAAACAAATGAAACCCTGAAAACTCAAAAGGGGTTACGCCTCAGAGACTAAACAACTCATTCCGATAAACTACAGCCATAGAAATCAACCGCAATTCAAGGGGTTGTTTGTTTTTTTTCTTAATTTTTTTACCTGAAAAAATAAATCTTTTCTTGTTCTTCTTCTTCTGTAGCTTCTTGATTATGCTAAATCTAGACAAATATAAAGTAAAGAACAGGTAAGCAAAGACAGCGAGAACAAACGACACAGAGAGGAAAAAGGTAGGGGTGGATTTGCTTTGTTTGTATTGTTAAACTTTGAGAAATTGAAGGAGGGGGCCGAAGGATATCAAGTATATTTAGCTGTCCGCAAAGGTCTAACCCTTAGATAGGTTATTTTCATTCCGAGTTCGATAATCGCATTAAAATCCGACTAAATTTAAGTCTCATGTTAGATAACAAGATGCTTAATAAAGCTCGAACGTAATACTTTTAATTAGGAATGAAGTGCTCCCTCCGTTTTATAATAGTTGTCATGTTTCATTTTTTAAGAGTCAAACGACGTCATAACAGATCTCAAACACGATACTTCTGATTAGAAATGAAGTACTGCATCCGTTTCAAAATAGTTTTCACGTTTCAATTTTCAAAAGTCAAACGACACAGTAACAGGGATTGAACACAATACTTTTGATTAGGAGTGAAATACTCCTCTGATTCAAAATAATTGTTACGTTTCATATTTTAAAAGTAAAACGGCATCATAACAAAGCTCGAAGATGATACTTCTGATTAGGAACGAAGTACTGCCTCCGTTTTAAAATAGTTGTCATGTTTCACTTTTCAAAAGTCAAATGACAACATAACATAGCTTGAACACGATACTTTTGATTTGGAATAAAGTACTTCTTCCGTTTCAAAATAGTTGTCATATTTCACTTTTCAAGAGTCAAACGACACTATAACAGAGCTCGAACATGATACTTCTGATTAGGTATGAAATACTCCCTTCGTTCCAAAATAGTTGTCGTGTTTCACTTTTCAAGAGTCTAACGACACCATAACAGAGCTCGAACACAATACTTTTGATTAGGAATGAAGTACTCCTTTCGTTCCAAAATAGTTGTCATATTTCACTTTTCAAGAGTCAAATTACACCATAACAGAGCTCGAACGATACTTCTGATTAGGAATAAAGTACTTCTTTTGTTCCAAAATAATTGTCACATTTCGCTTTTCAAGAAGTTAATTTGACTAACTTTAAAGCTAAATTTAATTTGATATCTTAGAATTTAAATATTCAAATATCATCAAAAGTACTATAAATTGTATTTTTTTCCTTAAATCATAATGTTGGTCAAAATCCATCTTGTTTGACTATAAAAAAGGAAGTTGTGACAAATAAAATGAAACAAGGAAGTAATATTTATAAATCATATTTATTGGTATTTTTAGAGTTTAAGTTATATACATTACTTTGTACATATAAAAAAAGATTTATACATTGTTAATATAATATATTTATACCATTAAATCGTCTTTAATAAACGTTATTTGAGAGACTGGATAATAAAAACGAAAATCTTTTTCTAGTATACAATACTCTCTATGTTTCAGTTTATTCTTTGTAATTTAATAATTGAGAAAATTAAAGGTAAAGGAGACTTTCAAATTAAGTTTTATAAGTTTAAATTTATATTCGTTTTTTTTTCAAGCGGACCATAAACAAAATAACACACATAAATTAAAAAAAATTAAAAAAAAAAGAACAAGGAAACGTCAAGAAGAAAAATTCAAAGAGTGGATGGAACGTTTCTTGACAAATCTTTTTTGATTGCCTTTAACTTGGTAAAAAGAAAGAGGCAATCGTATGATATTCTCAACTTCTTCCTTCCTCCCTAATGATTTTTTTTTTATGATCGAGAAATTTTTAAGATACGATATAATATTTGATAAGTAATAAAATCGTTTTTTACTCTTCTTTACTAAATTTTTTAATAAGATCACTCATTTACTCTTATTTACTTAAAAATACCTAATTTATGTTTGCGACATAATTCAAACTCATGATTCGTGAACTATGTTTAAACTAGTAAAGCATTGTCCAAAACTCAATAGATAGTAAATCAATTTTTTTTTACTCTTATCTACTTAAATATTGAACTTATGTTAGAGATAAAATCCGAACTCATGACACGTACTTGAACTGGTGACACGTGGTCTAAAGCTCAATTTTAATAGGCAGAGGTAAATCCAACATTTACGCTTTATGAATTCAATTTTTAAAGTTCTTCAAATCAAACTCAACATATTTTTAATGTTATGAGTTTATATATATATATATCATTTGTTGCAATTTTTGATTTTTGTATAGTTTACACATAAGTTTTTACTTCACGCTGGAAATACTAAGTTTAGACTTTACGCTGGAAATACTAAGTTTAGATGAACCCGATAATGGACATTCTGATGAGAAAAGTTAGCACAAACAAATGTGCACGATAGGGCAATAGCGGAAGACAACCCAAATCTAAACTTTCCCTTCTTCTATTTGAACCAAGAGGAGACAAACTAATGCAAACACAAGCACTGTTTTGGAGCAGCAAGTATATCAACCAAATCAAATGAGACAAAGCAATAATAAATCAACAATACGAGACACCAAATTAACGTGGAAAACCTCTTCGGT
>JAJONR010008314.1:0-21984 GCA_029582245.1 Solanum etuberosum | reverse complement strand
GGTCCTATCAAGGCTGCTTCACCTACTTCAAACCAACCAACTGGAGATCTACATCTACGTCCATACAATGCCTCATAAGGGGCCATCTGAATGCTGGAATGGTAGCTATTATTGTAGGTGAACTCTATAAGAGGAAGGTGATCATCCCAACTACCCTTGAAGTCGATCACACAAGCTCTCAACATGTCCTCTAAGGTCTGAATGGTACGCTCTGCCTGACCATCCGTCTGCGGATGAAATGCTGTGCTAAGATTAACATGAGTACCAACACCTTTCTAAAATGAATTCCAGAAATGAGAGGTAAACTGAGGACCTCTATCTGAGATGATAGAAAAAGGAACCCCATGCAACCTGACTATCTCATTAATGTAAAGCTTGGCGTAGTCCTCCGCTGAGTCTGTAGTCTTAACAGCCAAAAAGCGTGCAGACTTAGTAACTCTGTCTACTATCACCCAAATGGAGTCATGCTGTCTGCGAGTATGAGGTAAACCTGTAATGAAGTCCATGTTGATCACTTACCACATCCAAGTAGGAATGTTGATCTCTTGAGTCATACCCCCTGGTTTCTGATATTCTACCTTCACTTGCTGACAATTGGGGCAGTTAGCCACAAAACCTGCTATATCCCTCTTCATGCCATTCCACCAAAAGACTTCCCGCAGATTAGGGTATATCTTAGTGGCGCCTGGATGAATAGAATACCTGGAGTTATGGGCTTCTGCAAGAATCTGCTGTCTCAACTCACCCACCTTAGGAACACATAATCGACCCTGATAGCGAAGCACACCATCTCTCCCTTGGGAGAATACCTCAAATCTCTGCTGGTGGACTACACCCTTTAGTTGAAGCAATATCGGATCACTGTCTTGCTTTTCCTTAACCTCCGCTACCAATGAAGATTCTGACCATTCTGAACTGTTACACCATCATCTGATATGTTCATAAGGCGAACTCCCAAGCGAGCAAGCCTGTGAACATATTTTGCTTGTTCTTTTCTTTCTTCCTCAACATGTGCTACACTACCCATAGATAGTCTGCTAAGGGAATCTACTACTACATTGGCCTTACCAGGATGGTAAAGCATATTCATGTCATAATCCTTGAGGAACTCAAGCCATCTCCTCTTGCGAAGATTCAACTCTTTCTAGGTGAACACATACTGAAGGCTTTTATGGTCTGTGAACATATCTACATGAACACCATACAAGTAATGTCTCCAAATCTTAAGTGCAAACACCACTGCTGCAAGCTCGAGGTCATGAATCAGATAATTCTTCTCATACACCTTAAGTTGTCTAGAAGCATAAGCTATAACCTTACCTCACTGCATCAACACACAACCTAGGCCGACTATGGACACATCACAATAGATAACATAACCGTCTGAACCCTATGGTAGAGTCAAAACCGGAGCTGTAGTCAACCTAGTTTTCAGTTTTGTGAAGCTTTTCTCACAATCATATGACCACTGAAACTGAACCTTTTTCTGAGTCAACTTAGTCAATGGAGAGGCTATGGATGAAAATCCTTCCACGAACCTTCTGTAATAACCTACTAGACCCAAGAAACTTCTGACATCTGTAGGAGAGGTAGGTCTAGGCCATTGTTTCACAGCTTCTATTTTTTGAGAATCCACTTGGATCCCTTCGCTAGATACTATATGCCCGAGGAAAGCAACTAATTGTAACCAAATTCAAATTTGCTAAACTTAGCAAACAACTGGCAATTTTTGAGAGTTTGCAGAACAACTCTCAAATGAGTCGCATGTTCTTCCTCATTCCTAGAGTAAATGAGGATATCATCAATAAAGATGATAACGAACAAGTCCAAATACTACTTGACCACTCTGTTCATCAAATCCATGAAATCTGCAGGAGCATTGGTTAGTCCAAATGACATAACTACAAATTCATAATGACCAAACCGAGTTCTGAAGGCTATTTTTGGAATTTCACTATCTCTAACTCTGAGCTGATGATAACCGAATCTGAGGTCTATCTTTAAAAAATGACTAGCAACCTGAAGTTGGTCAAACATGTCATTAATTCTGGGGATGGGATACTTATTCTTGATTGTGACTTTGTTCAACTGCCGATAGTCAATGCACATCCTGAGAGAAGCATCTTTGTTTTCAAAAACAACACTGGTGCATCCCATGGCGAAATACTAGGTCTGATGAAGCCCTTATCTAGAAGGTCTTTCAACTGCTCTTTCAATTCCTTAAGCTCAGCTGGAGCCATTCTGTAAGGAGGAACAGAAATAGGCTGGGTATATGAAAGGAGATCAATTCCAAAGTTGATTTCCCTTTCCGAAGGAACTCTGGGAAGATCTTATGGAAACACTTCTGGGAACTCATTAACTACTGGAACTGACTCAAGAGTTGGGGTTTTAGAGCTTGAATCCTTAACCCGAACTAGATGATAGAGATAACCCTTAGATAACATCTTTCTGGCCTTAAGGTAAGAAATGAATCGACCCATAGGCGCTAAGCTACTGCCCTTCCATTCTAAGATTGGTTCGTCTGGAAACTTAAAATGAACAATCCTTATTCTACAATCGACCGACGCATAACAGGAATGTAACCAATCCATGCCTAGAATGATATCAAAGTCTACAATTTCTAACTCTACAAGATCTGCTGAGGTGACTTTCTGAGAGACTGTGATAGGGCAATTTCTGTATGCCTGTCTAGCTATAACTGGGTCACCGACTGGAGTAGAGACTGAGAAGGGTTCTGAGAGAGTTTCTGGACTAACATCGAATTTGACTGCTATATAAGGAGTTACAAAGGAAAGAGTAGCCCCTGGATCTAACAAAGCATAAACATCTAAGTTAAAAACTCGTAACGTACCAGTGACCACATCAGGAGAATTTCCTGATCCTGGTGAGCCTGAAGAGCATACAACCTGTTTTGGCACTGACCGCCACCTGTACCAGATGAGTTACCCTGCTGAGTCGGGCGACCTGCTTGTGCTGCTGAAGTTGTGGACTGAGCTCTACCATTATTACCTCCTTGACCCTGCTTAGAAGTAGGACAATCTCTCAACCTTTGACCAGACTGACCATACCAAAAACATCCTTCCTTTCCAGCAAGACACTCGCCCGGATGGTTCTTACCACACTTAGGACAAGTTGGTTAGGTTCTGGCACCTGAAACACTCCCCTGAGACTTAGAGCCTGATGCCTTACCTTTCTAATCCTTTCGGAACCTGGAGGATAAAACACTAGCTGATGAAGGTGCCGGAGCTGAAGATTTCTGCTGAAATTGAGAGCGATTTCCACCACCCGATTTCTGTTGAGAGTACTCATAGTTACCTGTTCTAGCTTTCTTGTTGTCCTTAGCTATTTCCTTAAGATTATCTCCCTCAACCTGTTGAGAATGAGTCATAAGTCTAGAGATGTTCATATTTTCCAGCAATATAGCATTTCTGCACTCTGTTTTCACTAAGTCTGACACTCCATACAAAAACTTGTTCATTTGAGCCCTGGAATCGGCAACCATGTGAGGAGCATACCTGGAGAGTTGGGTGAACTTTAGTCTGTACTCTTGAACTGTCATGTTACCTTGTCTCAAATTCATGAACTCCTGAGCTCTTGCCTCCCTCAACTCTCTTGGGAAGAACCTGTCTAGAAAAGTCTCACTAAAGCATTCCCAAGTGATAGGAGCTGCATCTGTACCCCTGTTCTCTTTCCATTGAGTATACCAGATATGAGCTACATCCTTAAGCTGATAGGATTCCAACTCTACCCTATCATTACCTGTCACTTGCATCACTCTAAAGATCTTCTTGACCTCATCTATGAAGTTTTGGGATCCTCACCAATATGCGATCCTAAGAACTCAGGCGGATTCATCCTAAAAAAATCACGAACTCTAGCTGCAGTTAACCAAACATTAGCATTTGCAGGAGCTGGAACCTGCTGGTTGTTCTGGTTAGTCACACTCAGAACCAAAAGTTGGATATCATTTCGAAACTCTGCATTCGAAACTTCCTGATCTGGGACTGGGGGAACTACTTTAGCATTGCGTGCATTAGCATTCCATGCGTAAGATCTATGATGAGGCATGATCTTAAGCACATAATGTTGAGTTAGAGAGAGATCATACCAACGCACGATAAGAATATCCAGAAAGTGAGGCTTTCCTAAAACACTTCGTAGCTTCCCCTTCATTAGATGTGGTGCACTTCACACCCATAAAAAAAGACTCTACTTAGTGTGGCTTTTCAGACATCCTAGGACACTTAAACCTAATGCTCTGATACCAAGTTTGTCATGCCCCGAGCTACCCAGGACGCAGACACGGGACCTAGGATCACGAGTGACCCCAAGCTAACCCTGTCGGCATAACTAAAGCATACTTAAAGAGAACTGAATCAATAAACACTGTGCGGAAGCTAATCATAAGATAAATCTGAAATGATGGGGAATACCCATACTACATCTGAATTTATAAATGTAGAGAGTTTAACAACAACTGAAAAGTCAAACTCAAATACTAAAGCTGATTCTTAACTATTTCTGAAATAAAGCCTCTAACTGACTAGAAATGTTGGGACATGCCCCAGCTAAATATAGCAAAACTGAAACTAAGACTAAAAGCAAAGGAACCATGTCTATCTTCCTCGAAGAATGAGGACTCACCACTAATACTGCTGAGCTGAAGATCAGGAACCGATCTATGCGTGATCTGGAAGCTGAGAACCTGAACCTACATCACGAGAAGATGTAGCGCAGAGTATGCATCAGTACTTGAAAGGTACTGAGCATGCATGATAGAGTGAAGCTGAACAATAATCATAACTGAACAAAGCAATAAGAGCAATGATATAATCTGAACTGAATGTAAATACTGAGATATACTGAAATACTGAGCTAACTGAATGCAATGAACAAGTACATGATATGCTGAGTCTGAATACTGAACTGTAACTGATAACCTAGTCAGTGCACTAGAATCTGACTGTACTATGTGAGCTACTAATAACCGACATAAAACCACATGAACTAAATGTGGAGTTCAATGTATACGCCCAATCGAGAGGACCCAATATACTCTGCTAGAGGTATAAAGGCATGACTGGCGTGATCACTAAAATGATGCCCACAGAGGGGACTTACAACCTACGGGGCATGTAGTTCTGGGACTATGAGGGTACGCTGGAACCCTAGTCCACTCGGTATTAAGCTACTCCTAATTGATTATGAAATTAACACATTATGACTGAACGCTGTAAAACATGGATAGCTCGATGTTCTGACATGCATACTCTGAGAATGCAACAATTATATCTGAGAATATGACATTCGTAAACTGAAGCATGTATATAACTGAACTAGCTGGCCTAGCATGTGCAATTCATGAACTAAAGGAACTACATAGCTAGAATTCTGAATTTCATGCAAGAAACTGAGCAACAACATGATAATCTGATTTGGATGATTCTAACAGCTAAAACCCAATAATTCTAACATTCAAGAAACCCTAGGTCTAGATAATATCAAGGGAATCAAGATTCTGACTGAATTCTATGGACCTAATGGGCGAAAGAAACCCACTAGTGAAATTCCACATACCTGGTGATGAATTCCACGGAGAAATATTTTGATTTCGGGGCTGGAACTGAAGAAAACTCGCTGCGTTCTTGGACTAGGGCTGGTCGACTCTTTCTCCTCTTTTTCTCTGAGTTTGCTAAATTTTGGAGAATGAATTGACTAGAGTAAGTTCTAATTAAGTTACTAGGCTTAAACTGACCAAAACTACGTAGTTTAGGGGTCAAACGACGTAGTTTAGGGGTCCAACGCATAAGGAAAAGACCAAAAGACCCCTGACTTAACTGCTGTCGAACCAACCAACGGACCATACCCACGGACCGTGGATTGACCAACGGTCCGTGCTGGTCGGCCGTTGTTCGCAGCTGGGTCTAGAAACTGCGGCATCGATCCACGGTCCGTGGCCTGACCTACGGTCCGTGGGTCGTGCCTTGGATGAATTTTTCAAAGCTTTCTGGGGAAGGTTGCAGGTGGCCTCCCATGGACCACCAGCATGGACCGTGGGTCACCCTATGGTACGTGGGTGGCAACCGTGGGTTGCACCTGCAACTGGTGATATTCTGCATTTTGGTAGTTCTAGCATACAGGGTGTTACACCACCCCCTTTGGAGAAGATTTAGATCCCTTTGTTTGAACACATATTGCAAACTCTTGTAGTTGGTAAAGACATCAACTTAGATACCATATAGGTAATGCGTCCAAATCTTTAAGGCAAACACAACTGCTGCTAGTTCCAAATCATGGTTAGGATAGTTATTTTCATGAATTTTAAGTTGCCTTGAAGCATGATAAATAACCTTGACATTTTTCATAAAAACACACCCTAGTCCAATCTTTGAAGCATCACAATAAACAACAAACCCATCGGACCCTTCCGATAGAGTCAATACTGGAGCAGAGGTAAGTCTATCTTTAAATTCTTGGAAACTCCTCTCACACGCTTCTGACCATAAGAACTTGACATTCTTTTGGGTCAATCCCGTCAATGGATAAACAATCAAAGAAAACCCTTCCACAAACCTTCTATAATAACCAGCCAAACCTAAGAAACTTCGAGTATTTGAAGGGGATAGAGGTCTAGCCCAACTCTTAACCACATCCGTCTTCTTAGGATCTGCCTCAATAACCTTATCGGATACAATCTGACCAAGAAAACCCACAGATCTCAACCAAAACTCGCATTTACTAAACTTTGCAAATAGTTTTGGTCCTTGAGGACTTGCAACACAATCCTCAAATGATCGGCATGCTCATCCTTACTCCTTGAGTAAATCAAGATGCCATTGATAAACACAATATCAAATATTTCAATATATTGTCTAAAAACTCTATTCATCAATTCCGTAAATGCGGAAAGCGCATTAGTCAAACCATCAACATTACCAAAAACTCATAATGACCATACCGAATTCGGAAAGCCGTCTTCGATATGTAATCTTCCTTCACCCTTAATTGGTGACAAACAAACCGGAGGTCGATCTTAGAGAAGTAACTCGCACCTTGGAGTTGATCAAACAAATCATCTATCCTTGGGAGAGGATACTTATTATTAATGGTAACTGTCACGCTCCGAGCCCACACCCTGGGCGTGGCCGGCACTCGAGAACCATTGCTGGCCCCAAGAGAACCCTTGTCCTGGCTCAACTCTCAGCGGAAGACTTACTCATCAATAAATGAACTCAAAGAAAGCTTTAACTCAAAAGTCTCAAATACATAAACTCAGAATATTTAGAAATAAATATTCAACTAGCCAAAAAGGCAACTCAAGTCTTTAAACATTTATATTTGAAAATGGAAAAGACTCATGAACTACTGACTATCTATCTATGGAGCCTCTAATAATATGAGAGATGTCGGGACAAGACCCCCGATCATCCTAACAAAACTGAAATAACATGACAGAAATAATTGAGGGATCCTCCGAAAGTAAGGAGGTTCACCAAATAACTTTGGAACTCAACAGGATCAACGAAGCGCTGGTTGATGATCCTGGTTACCTGTATCTTCATCATAAAAGATGCAGGCCAAATGGCGTCAACACATGGAATGTACGAGCATATTAGGGAAAATCTAAAATATGACATAAGCTTGAACTGGAACTGAAGAAACAACTTACCTCGTCTCAACTCAACTCAACCTCATTTTAATATAAAACCAATAACAATAATGCGATATAAATAAAAGCTTTAAAACTGTAGATAACAACTCAATGTATTGGAAAATACACTATACCTCAGTTTGTATGCAAAATACAAAATAAACTCTGTTTGAGAGATTCTCTAACCGACAACCATCACTATGAGCTATGTGATGATACAATGTCGCGCCTACGCTTCCAGAACTTTCCTATACCTTGCCAGGGTATAGAACTCCTCAACTAAGTGGATCCAATAGTCTATGATTAAAAAGCAATAAGGAATCATCTAAAAAGTATGACCCTTTCTACCCACATTGGCTACATGGTTTATGGGGGCTGTAAGTTGTTAAAACTCTCCCCCATATCGGTGCTCAACACTACTCCCGAAATATAACTTAGCTCATATGTTTTTTAAAAAAATATTTCCTCTTCCTCAACTTTAAGATTATTACTCAAAAGGTTTCTCTTAAAGAGATAGTACTCAAAACTCCTCATGAATTCTTCTGAAAATTGGTGTTTCCTCTCTTCTTAAATGTAAAAACATTCACTCTTGGGAATACTTAGTTCCCATATATCATTTTAAAAAAAATGAAACTCAACTTTACTCTTCCTCAAGTCAAGTGCTCAAGTGATAAAACAAGTTTAAAATATTGTAAAAGACTTCTCAAAAAGACTCGAAAGAACTCTCAAGACTTTACTCTTAGCTCTATCTTGAATTTGAATTATGGATTCAAGGTTGTAATTCATGTAATGAATGATCTCATGATAATTAAATAAGTTTTAGATAGTTAATACTTAGAAACGAGCTAAAAAACTCTCTAGGGAGCAAGGGCGTGACGCGGCGATGAATTAAATATTTGATCGCGAAATAATTTTTGAAACAGTGGAGTCCGCGTTCTCTCCGCGATGCGGAGAGAGAGAATTTCTCTGGCGGAGCATGTCGCGACGCAGACCTGGAGTTACTATTTTTTCCCGATCTTTTCTTCCTCTCCCAAACTCGATTTAACTCATACCCACTGAAATTCTAAGGTAAAAACTCTCGAATTCTTATAACCCAGAACAATCCCAGGGAAACCCACTCAAGAACTATCAATTTACTCAACTCCTTAACAAAATTCTTGCCTCAAGAACTCAACCAAATATCAAAATTCAAGAACGGAGAGCAAAACTTCAAGAAAACTCATCAAGAACTCAATTTCTCAAGCTTATGGATGAAATTCAAATATTTAAATCATGATTGGTGTGTGGGTGAACGAACCCAACACTATGAAAACTTACATACCTCGATTTGGCGAAACAAATCCTTGATTCGTGAAAACCTTGTTCGTTCTTCCTTTTCTCCTCTTTTTCCTCTTCTTGAACTCTCTTCTAAAACCCTAATCCTAATTTAGGATTTGTAAAACTGACCCAAATCAGATTTGACCCTAAAATAATACTAAATTTGTTTTAATCTGATTGGGTAAGGAAAATAATAAAATACCCCTCACTAATTCGGGTAACTTTCCATAACTGGACATGCCGACTTCAAACGGGAATATCTCCCTCATACAAGCTCGAAACTTAGCAAACTTGGTGGCGTTGGAAAGAGGATTCCAAGACCTTCTATTTGATATCTTATGAGCCACCTAAATCATCTTGTAATGAAAGTTGTGATCGTTTGAAGTTGACCCAAAACTCACAACTTAAGCATAACTTGTAAAATTTCAGATTTGGCTCTTTCCAAATTAATTCTTTCTATATTTAGGTCTTTCTAAGGCGGGATGTTACAATATCTCTCCTTTGGGAACATTTGTCCTCGAATGAGATTACTCTAAGTAGACTAAGTGTGGTAACATCTAGCACCCAGCTAAACACCCAACATGCAATTAACACAAACAATATATCAATTAAAAGAGTGTTTTACAAAAAGTTATTACCTTGGTCTGGAGATTCTCCGAAAGAAAAGAGATGTGGGTATATTTTCTTCATATCCTCCTCAGCTTCCCAAGTAGCTTCCTCAACAAACTGACTTCTCCACAAGACCTTGACTGATGCTACCACCTTGGTTCTCAACTTGCAAACTTGACGATCAAGTATCTCAGCAGGAATCTTCTCCTAAGATAGGCTGTCCTAAATACCAATACCTTCAGTCGGTGTAATAAGGGAAGGATCGCCCATATACTTCTTCAACATAGAAATGTGAAACACCGGATGAACTGCTGCTAACTCTGACGATAGCTCCATCTCATAAGCTACATTGCCAATCCTCTTGGATATCCTGTAAGGACCAATATATTAGGGACTAGGCTTCCCTTCTTGCCAAACCTCATAACACCCTTCATGGGTGAAACTTTCAAGTAAACCCAATCATATGCCTCAAACTCTAAGTCTCTTCTCCTAACATCAGTATAGGATTTCTGATGACTCTGCGCTATTTTCAACCGTTCTTGAAGTTCATCTACCTTTAGTATACACAATCTACCTTGATATCTCAATACACCATCTCCCCCTTGTTCAAAAGCCATCACTTTCTGCTTATGAACATTTGCCTTTAATTCAAGCAAAATAGGGTCTTGTTCATGTTTCTCTTTCACTTCGGACACTAGTGACAATTCAACCCCATTCATCACTACCACTCCACCTTCATTGGAATCGATTAACTGGACTCCCAATCGTGCAAGTCTGTGCACATCTTTTGCTAACTCTTTCTTGCCTTCCTCAACATGGGAAGTACTACCCATAGACAACCTGCTTAAGGCATCAACAACAATATTAGCCTTACCTGGGTGATAGAGAATACTCATGTCATAATCCTTGAGTAAATCCAACCACCTCCTCTGTCTGAGATTGAGCTCTTTTTGACTGAATACATACTGAAGACTCTTGTGATCGGTGAACACGTCTACATGAGTATCATAAAGATAGTGACGCCACATTTTCAAAGCGAATACTATAACAGCCAACTCTAAATCATGGGTTGGGTAATTCCTCTCGTGAATCTTAAGCTGTTTGGAGGCATAAGTTATAACCTTGCCATTATGCATTAATACACAACCCAGTCCAACTCTGGACACATCACAATACACAACGAAGCCTGGTGTACCTTCTGGTAAGGTCAACACTGGGGTAGTAGTCAACCTAGTTTTAAATTCCTGAAAGTTTTTCTCACAAGCTTGAGACCATTGAAACTTAACTATTTTCTGAGTCAACTTAGTCAACGGGGATGAAATAGACGAGAACCCCTCGACAAACCTTCTATAATAACCAGCATATCCCAAGAAACTCCTAATATCAGTTGGAGATTTGGGTCTAGGCCAGTTCTACACTGCCTCAATTTTCTAAGTGTCAACTCGAATCCCATCACCAGAAACAATGTGACCTAAAAATGCCATAGACTTAAGCCAAAATTCACACTTAGAGAATTTAGCAGACAACTCTCTATCCTTGAAAGTTTGAAGAACTACTCTGAGATGACTAGAACGATCCTCCTCATTCCTCGAATAAATCAGAATGGCATCAATGAATACGATAACAAACATGTCAAGATATGGCTTAAATACTCTATTCATAAGGTCCATGAGTGTTGTAGGAGTATTAGTCAAACCAAAAGACATGACTAGAAACTCATAATGACCATAGTGGGTCCTGAAAGGTTTCTTTAGAATATCACTCTCTCTTACTCTCAACTGATGATCGCCAGATCTGAGGTCTATCTTAGAAAAATAGGCGGCACCCTGAGTTTAATCGAAAGATCATCAATTCTAGAAAGTGGATACTTATTCTTTATATTAACCTTGTTCAACTGACGGTAATCTATACACATTCTAAGAGAACCATCTTTCTCCCTCACAAATAAGGCCGGAGCACCCCAAGTTGAGACACTTGGTCGAATGAAACCTTTCTCAAGATGGTCTTTCAACTACTCTTTTAACTATTTCAACTCAGCTGGAGCAATTCTATATGGCGGAATAGAGCTAGGATGATTATCAGGAAGAATATCTATACCGAAGTCTATTTCTCTCTCAGGAGGGACTCCGGAAAGATCATTTGGAAAGACCTCTGAAAACTCACTCACAATTGGAACTGACTGAATAGGTGGTGTTTCAACACTAGAGTCATTAACTCGGACTAAGTGATATATGCACCCCTTGAAAACTAACTTTCTTGCCTTAAGGTACGAAATAAAATGACCCTTAGGCACTGCAGAACTACTCATCCACTCTATAACTGGCTCATTAGGAAACTGGAACTTAACTACTCGAGTTCTACAATCGACTGAGGCATAACAAGCATGAAGCCAGTCCATACCTAGAATAACATCGAAACCTACAATGTCTAACTCGACTAAGTCAGCCATGGTGTCCTTGTGATTGACAAAAATGACACAATCACGATAAACTCTCCCAGCTAGAATAGACTCACCAATAAGTGTGGAAACACTGAAGGGCTCAAGAAGTTGCTCAGGAAGAATATCAAAATTCATAGCAACATAAAGAGTCACAAAAGATAGACTCGCACTTGGATCTACCAAAGCATAAACATTAAAAGAAAAGACTTTTATAATACTAGTGACAACATCTGGCGAATTCTCTTGCTCTTGGCGACTAGTGATAGCATACAACTGATTTGCTCCTCCGCCTGACCCTGAAGTAGCCCCTTTAGGTGCAGCTCTGTCTAGCAGAGCCGCTAAAGAAGATTGGGCTCTATTGCCCCCATTACCACCTCTCTGCCTGTTCTTTGGGCAGTCTCTCCTGAAGTGACCATTCTGACCACACTTGAAACAACCAGTGGAGCCATCACGACACACTCCTGAGTGGTTCCTACCACACTTAGCACATGCAAAAGTCTCATAACCTTCTTGTGCCACACTACCTTAAGACTGTGTAGGTCTAGCTCTAAAATTCTAAGAATTCTAATTCTTAAACTCACCTCTATTCCTTGGTGCAGATGCACTAGCAGACGATGGAGTAGGTCTATTTGGCTTTTATTGGAAGGATGACTGATTTGCATTACTTTTCTGCTTCCCGGACTCATTTCCTGTTGTCTTAGCCTTCTTGTTTCAAAATTCTTCTCTATCCCTCAGCTTATCTTCCTCAACCTGCTGCACATGGATCATCAGCCTTGCTATGTCCATGTCTCCTATCAACATCGCAGCCTTACCCTCTTTTCTTGACAAACGAAATAATCCTGAAACAAACAAGCTCATCTTACTCCTCATAGCAACAACCATTTCCAGAGCATAGCAGGAAAGTTGAGTGAACTTGAGTGAGAAATTCCCTTACCTTTGCCTCTCTCAGTTCACGGGGAAAGAAACACCATGAAGGCACTTTCAAACACAGCCCAGCTCACAATTGGTGCACCCTCAACTCTACGCTTCTTCCATTGGTCATACCAAACTCTTGAACCACCCTTCGGTTGGTATGCAACTAGTTCCACTCGCTCAATATCATCAACATTCATAACCTAAAAAACCTTCTGTAGCTCTTCCACAAAGTTTTCCGGATCCTCAGTGACACTTGAACCGGTGAAGTCTGGAGGATTCATCCTTAAGAACTGACAAATTCTGGATGTATCGGCCACATCCTGTCGATCCCCTCTCTGTTGTCCAGCTTGGTTGGTCACAACTTGGCTCAACATTCGGATAGCATCTCGAAACTCAACATTAGTAACCTCTCCTTGGGGTTGTACTTCTGGTGCATTGGGAACTCCTTGATCCTCAACATTCCTCCTAGAAGGACGACCTCAGACATATCTTCGTGGAGGCATGATCTGAAAGATACGCACAAGCATGAATTATAAGTAAACTTTATAGAGTTAAACTCTATCACACGAAAAGAGTATGAAAGAAGTGAGATAGTTCCTAAATGTCGCAGCCTCCTAATTATAGATGTGGACTCTACATACATGGTTTCATAGACACCCTAGGACTCTTGAACTCTGTGCTCTCATACCAAGTTTGTCACACCCTGAGCCCACACCCTGGGTGTGGCCGACACTCGAGAACCATTACTGGCCCCAAGCGAACCCTTGGCTCGGCTCAACTCTCAGCAGAAGACTTACTCATCAATAAATAAACTCAAAGAAAGATTTAACTCAAAAGTCTCAAATACTTAAATGCAGAATATTTAGAAATAAATATTCAACTGGACAAAGAGGCAACTCAAGTCTTTAAACATTTATAATTGAAAATGGAAAAGACTCATGAACTACTGACTATTTATCTATGAAGCCTTTAATACTATGAGGGATGTCGGGACAAGACCCTCGATCATCCTACCAAAACTGAAATAACATGACAGAAATAACTGAGGGATCCTCCGGAAGCAAGGAGGCTCACAAAACATCTCTGGAACTCAACTGGATCAACAAAGCGCTGGTTGATGATCCTGGTTAGCTGTATCTGTATCATAAAAGATGCAGGCTAAATGGCATCGGTACATGGAATGTACGAGCATGTGAGGAGAAATCTTAAACATGACATAAACTTGAACTGGAACTGAAGAAACAACTTACCTCGTCTCAACTCAACTCAACCTCATTTCAATATAAAAGCAATAACAATAATGCGACATAAAGAAAACCTTTAAAACTGTAGATAACAACCAAATATGTTGGAAAATACAATATAACTCAGTTTGTATGCAAAAATACAAAATAAACTTTGTTTGGGACATTCTCTAACCGACACCCATCACTATGAGCTATGTGATGATATAGTGTCTCGCCCACGCTGTCAAAACTATCCTATACCTTGTCGGGTTAGATAACTCCTCAACTAAGTGGATCTACTAGTCTATGCTTAAAAATCAATAAGGGATCATCTAAAAAGTATGACCCTTTCTACCCACGTTGGCCACATGGTTTATGGGGGCTGTGAGTTGTTAGAACTCTCCCCCATATAAGAGCTCAATACTACTCCCAAAATATAACTTAGCTCATATGTTTTAAAAAAAACATTTTCTCTTCCTCAACTTTGAGATTATTACTCAAAAAATTTCTCTTAAAAGAGATAGTACTCAAAACTCCTCATGAACTCTTTTGAAAATCGGTGTTTCCTCTCTTCTTAAATGTTAAAAAATTTACTCTTGGGAATACTTAGTTCCCATGTATCATTTAAAAAAAATATGAAACTCAACTTTAATCTTCCTCAACTCAAGTGCTCAAGTCTTAAAACAAGTTTAAAATATTGTAAAAGACTCGAAAGAACTCTCAAGACTTTACTCTTAGCTCTACCTTGAATTTGAATTAGATAGTTAATACTAAGAAACGAGTGAAAAATACTCTTTGGGGAGCAAGGGTGCAACGCGGAGATGATGTAAAATATTTGGTCGCGAAATAATTTTTGAAAGAGTGGAGTCCGCATTCTCTCTGCGACGCGGAGACAGAGAATTTCTCTGAGGGAGCAAGTCCGCGATGCGGACCTGTGTTTACTATTTCTGCCCGATCTTTTCTTCCTTTCCCAAACTTGATTTAACTCATACCAACTGAAATTCTAAGGTAAAAACTCTCAAAGTCTTATAACCCAGAACAGTACCAGCGAAACCCATTCAAGAACTATCAATTTACTCAACTCCTTAATAAAATTCTCGCCTAAAAAACTCAATCAAACATCAAAATTTAAGAATGGAGAGCAACACTTCAAGAGCACTCATCAAGAACTCAATTTCTCAAGCTTTATGGATGAAATTCAAATATGTAAATCATGATTGGCGTGTGGGTGAACGAACCCAACACTATGAAAACTTACATACCTCGATTTGGCGAAACAAATCTTCGATTCACGAAAACCTTGTTCGTTCTTTCTTTTCTCCTCTTTTTCCTCTTCTTGAACTCTCTTCTAAAATCCTAAGAGTAATTTAGGATTTGTGAAACTGACCCAAATCAGATTTGACCCCAAAATAATACTAAATTCGTTTTAATCTGATTGGGTAAGGAAAACACTAAAATACCCCTCACTAATTCGTGTAACTTTTCTTAACTGGACAGACCAATTTCAAACGGGCATATCTCCCTTATACGAACTTGAAACTTAGAAAACTTGGTGGCGTTGGAAAGAGAATTCCACGACCTTTCATTTAATATCTTATGGGCCACCTAACTTATCCTGTACTGAAAGTTATGGTCATTTGAAGCTGACCCAAAACTCACAACTTAAGCATAACTTGTAAAATTTCAGATTTGACTCTTTCCAAATTAATTCTTTCTAAATTTAGCTCGTTCTAAGGTGGGATGGTACAGTAACCTTGTTCAATTTCCAGTAGTCAATACACACGCGAAGTGAACCATCTTTCTAACGAATAAACAAAACTGGAGCACCACATGGGGAGATACTTGGTTGGATGAAACCCTTATCTAACAAATCTTTCAATTGCTCTTTCAATTCCTTAAGCTCTGCTAGAGCCATACGGTAATGAGGAATAAAGATAGGTTGCGTATCTGGGAGAAGGTTCTTAAAGAAGTCTATTTCCCTTTCGGGAGGAACACTAGGTAGATTATCGACAAACAATTTTAGAAACTCATTAACAACGGGGACCGACTCAAGTGTAGGGGCTTTAAAATCTGTATCCCAAACCCGAATAAGATGATATATGCAAACCTTAGAAATCATTTTTATAACCTTAAGACAAGAAAAAAAATGACCCTTAGGATTAGAATCCCCCCTTTCCACTCTAGGAGAGGCTCATTTGGGAATTGAAACTTGACCACTCAGGTTCTACAATCAATAAAAGCATAACAAGAGTGGAGCCAATCTATACCAAGAATAACATAGAAATCTAACATATGAAGCTCTACTAGATAACCATGAGAGACTCTACGGGATAAGGAAATGGGACAACTCTTATAGACTCTCTTAGCCACAATCGATTCACAAATAGGTGTAGAGACAGAAAAAAGGGTCTATCAACACATCCTTAGAAACATCAAACCTCATAGCCACATGTGGCGTCACAAAAGACAAAGATCACTGGATCTAGTAATGCATAGACATCAAGGTGAAAGACTTTCAACATACCGGTAACAACATCGAGAGAACCCTTTTGCTCATGACAAGTTTAAAGTGCATAAAATCGGTTTTGCTTTGGAGCATTTGAACCCGAACCACTAGGTAGAGCTTGCCTACCATCCTTTCCCTTGTCATTACTAGATGGACAATCTCTCAAGCGATGATCACTTTTACCACAACCAAAGCAATTATGTGTACTCATCAAGCATTTTTCCGGATGAATCTTGCTATACTTTTGGCATGCAGGGACCGACGAACCATTTCCACCCACCATTTTCTCCTTGAAGCTTAGGGTTAGACACTCTATCTTTTCTGAACTTTGGACCCAAAGCATTCGAGGAACCTTGACCAGAAAAACATTGTCAGAACCTCCATCGAACCTTGAATATGAAAAGTCAGCATCTCTGGTCTTTGCCCTCTTTGTCTCCCTAGACCTTTCCTTAAGTTTCTCCTCTTCGATTTGTTGATAATGAATCATTAGAAAAGAAATATCCATTTCCTTTATGAGCATGGCGATACGACATTCCTTAACAGCCAATTTGGACACACCCGAAACAAACTTGCTCATCTTTGCCCTAAGTTCGTCAACTATAGTAGGAGCATACCAGACAATTGTGTGAATTTCAAGGCATACTCCTTCACACTCATATTCCATTGATGAAGGTTAATGAATTCAAGTACCTTTTCTTCCCTCATCTTAAGGGGAAAGAACCTATCAAGAAGTGAATTTAAACTTCTCCCAATCAAGAGGATCCACATCAACTTCCCTCTCTCCCTTCCATTTGTTGAACCAAACTTGAAAAACACCTTTAAGTTGATAAGAATCCGATTCTACCTTTTCCACCATCATCACTTCCATGATCATCAACACCTTGTATACCTCATCAATGAACTCTTGAGAATCTTCCTCAACCTTGGAACCATATAACTCCGAGGGATTCATCATAGTGAAGTCCCTCACTCTAGTTGTCGCTAAACCCACATTTGGGTTCACAGGGACCAGAACCTCCCTATTGGATTGAGCCAGTCATGGCTTGAGCCAACACTTGAAAAGCAGCTTGAAACTCTGCATTAGTCACTTGTA
Organism: Solanum etuberosum; assembly: GCA_029582245.1. Lineage (NCBI taxonomy): Eukaryota > Viridiplantae > Streptophyta > Magnoliopsida > Solanales > Solanaceae > Solanum > Solanum etuberosum. The sequence goes on along the minus strand of JAJONR010008314.1, from coordinate 4,227 downwards.
AGGCCAAAGGGTCGGGCGAAACCTGTGGTGCCTCTTGGGGAGCTTTAGGAGCATCTCATTCCACATACTTATTCGCATCCTCCTAACGTATGCTCTTCGAGGGTCCATATCCTGAAAAGCATCAGATAAGGATTAGGAGAAAGACATATAGAGTTAAACTTTACTACACAAATTTAGAGTGAATAATGAAGTGGAGTTTCCTAAACATCTTATAGCTTCTTATTCATAAACGTAGCACACTTCACACTCATGAACAAGATTCTACTTGACATGGCTTATGAGACATCTTAGGACCATTCTAAACCTTGTGCTCTGAAAACTAAGTTTTTCACGACCCAAAGTATACGCTAGGTGTAATATGGCATATAGAACCCCGAGAGACCCTACACAAGCCACTTAGCATACATCATACAAGATAATAGAATTAAAGAGTTCAAAATGTTAGCAATTCTTATTTCAAAGAGTTTTGACAAAGCAAAAGTCTAACACAAGTCTCAATAAGCCATCTAATACATCATAAGGAAATTAATTGGGACGTAACTCATAAATCACATACAAAGTTGTAAAATGGAAATAGCATAAAGCTATAAAAGTATTTCGGTCCTCGGATCATGAGGACTCACCAATCTTCAAAGTTAGTGAAACCAGCTAGCCACGTCTATGGAAGGTAGGAGCGTCGAATCCTACATTAGTGAAACAATGCAGGCACAAATATGCATTAGTATATGGAATGTACTAAGTATGAGGCAATATGCATAAAATAGACATGATAGCATGAATAGATTAAAACATGTAGGAATGGTCATTCTTTGAACATTAGAAAGGACATGTGAATAATTAAACATGGTCAAATATATTAACATAAAGGGGATAAGAAAAGCTTTGAAGAAACTTAGTCATTTTGTGGGATATTAGGTTTAACCGACAATAAGACTATGAGAGCTATATCATGGAATCTAGTATATCTTTCATACTGAAAGAAGGGTACTCTACTTTCTAAGGTAGAATCCGTACATATCATATTTTTCTAAAGTGGGTCCATTATCTTGGTCATTTAAGATAATCCTACATGGGTACGTAATTTGGGACTAGAGGTTGCTACTAGAGACTATCCTATTTTAGCCTCCATCTCAAATCCCTCTCGGTGCTAAGTTTAAATCCCAATGAAATAGATAAAACTCAAATATCAATATAACATAGGAAAGACAATGATCAATACCAATCCACATCTTTCAAGATCAAAAAATAGAATAACTCCTTAAACATAATTCAACATAGATGAGAAAATCTTTCACTAATGTGAATCCATAAGTGAGAAATACCTTTCACAATCATGATCATAATAGCATGTGAGAAAACGTTTCATAATAACTTTGATACTTTCCTTTAAAATCTTCCTCAAACCATTTACAATAACTTCATAAAAACTTGCTTATCTTCATAAATTCATAAATTTATAGGTTCATGAGTTCATCATAGGTTCATTGTTGAAAATCATAATTTAGATATGGGTCAACATAATTTCAATTAAATATCATGTCTTACCATTGAATCATGCATTAGAGGACTTAATTAACAATAATCAATCACAATTGAATGTGATTGAAATCCATAAAGGTTGAATTGAAACCCTAACTTAAAAAATTAAATTTGAGATTGAGAAACTGGAACTTTGGGGACCACATGGAGGAATGAACTCCATGGGTAAATACCAACATACCTTGATTCATAAAGCCCAAAAAGATTGAAAGATTTATGAACTTGAATTAACCCTAGCTTCTTCTCCCTCCTTAGTCTTGAGAGAATTTTAGGAGGATGAATTTGGTTAGGTTTTGGGAAATTAGGAGAATGACGTTGAAGTGGGTAGTTTAAGGACCTAAAAGAATTATATAGGTCTTAGGATGAAGGTCAAAATTACTTAGTTTTGATTTAAAACAATCAGGGAAAGTCTCAAAAGCCCCTTAAAATAACTGTCGAAGCCCATTTACGGTTTGGACCTACGATCAGTAGAACTTCCTACTGACTATACTGATCAATTGTAGAAAAGCTTAGAAACCTTTTATTTGGACCAACTTTCGACAGTACTTGTCCATGGCTCATAGGTCTTCCTACGACCCATAGACACTAACCGTAGAAACCAATCTTTCCCCTCAAAATTTCACTAAGTCTAGGACCCACCTATGAAACCTACCTACAACTCATAGAAATAATGATGGGTCGTCCAGGTGAAACGTAAAATAGGGTATTAGGACTTGATTTTGAAAAATTATTTTCCCTCTTACTACGATTGCCATCTACGGCCCGTAGAAGCTTCTACAGTCCTTAGATGGGACCCGTAGAATCAGATTTCAGCCTAAAAAGGTCCTTTCTCCCTTTTTCAAAATTCTAGGTGTTACAATTGAGACAACAAAAAGGTGATAGATATGAAGGCTAATAAAGTTAAAACATATTCAAGTTAACACTTAGGAGTATTTATCATGACAACAACTAATCAATGCTAGTGGAACTTTCTATCCGAGTGATATTCGCTACTACTATGATGTTCCCACAACAAGAAAAGGGATATTTAGTGGCGACTACATTCATCGCCACAGAATGTAGCGATACAGTGGAAACATAACTTAGTCACTACAAAATGATATATGCTTTTATGGCAACACTTAAGTCTCCATAGATCAAACACTTTAGACAACTTTATCTAGATCGTGACAAATATGTACAATAGTAGGAATAAATTTTACTTTCCCGCTTAAAAACATTTTGGCTCCAAAAGCTTTTGTGGCCACATACACATTGTCTCCACTATATGATAATTGATGGCAAATATGTAGCTACTATTTTTTAAATATGTATAAAATTAATTAAAATTGAAAATAAACCCCAAAAAGTAATATTATGGTACTTCTTAAATTTCTATGGAAAATCTTTGCCGCCTCAAAAAGTAACTCATACAATTTTAACTCTAAATACCCATATGGAAACTCATACGATTTTTCACCCAAAATATTCTAACTATTGAAGAATCCAGAATTGGAGAGGCAAAATTAAGATCTGCACCTACTGCTTCGTTGAAGAATTCAAAAGGAGGAGTATTTTTTTTGGCCAAATTTCAATTGTTTGATTTTCTTAGTTTCCTACAAGATAATTTCAGGTAAGTCCTTTCTTCTCCATCAGATTATGCACTATGTGTTGCTTGAATTCACTATCTATTGTTGGAAACACAATTTTGATTATGTGAAAAGTACTTTAGTTTAAACTACCTTAGACAACTTATGTACTTTCGGATCCTGGAGTTGTCTTTGAAATCGTGTTGTATATCAACGCTTTTGCCCGTCGATTCATGTAATCTTTCAAGATATGTACATCTTGTTTAGACAAGTTTCTAACTTATTTCTTATAAGTATTTATTAGACCTATTATATTTTTGTTAGAATGTCATAATAGAGAAAAGCCAAACTCCATCACAAAGAAAAACACTTCTCTTCACACTTAATAGGCCAAACAAACCATCACAAAAAGTATTAGAATAACCTTATTTGTTGGATGCTTCTAAATGTTTTTTGGAGAGAATTTTTTTGAGACCAGAGCAAGTAAAGATGATGCATTTCTTGAAGGAAGTCATCAATTTTGTAGACTTTCTTGTAATGAATGTAAACAGTAATAACATATATATTTTTTGACAACCATCCACATTTTATTATAAAAAAAAGTGTTTTATACGGTTCAAAGGAAAATACAAACTCGTTCCACAATTGGACATGCTTAGTCCAGTAATTAAACCTTTCATCATCTATGAACTTCTTCTAATTAAATCAAATGATAAACAAGTAGTTATCTCTGGTATGTATTGAGTTGAGTGACACAATTGTATCTTTTGATGCATGTTGGCTTTTACTAGAATTTCTTAGACGATCTTCTTCACTATATGAGTCTTTTGTCTCCTTTTCTCTACACACTTTATTTTGTATTTTGAACACTCCTTTATCTTTTTTATAAACATAGTGTCTGAATACGCTTGGACAAGCTAAATATCGAGTTCTGTCCATCCTTGAAAATGGTATTCAATAGTGTATTAATCTAAATTACTTTATATATTTCCTAATGCATCTAATTAGCTAATTCTCCATCAACTAGAACAATAATTATTGATAAATGAAGGTGTGATGTCTATCTTCTTGTTTCTCATTTCATATATTCTCTTTATCTTTATTTTAAGTGAAATTCTAT
>JAJONR010008313.1:0-35975 GCA_029582245.1 Solanum etuberosum | reverse complement strand
AATAGATATGGTGCACATCCTTCACCTCCGAATAGATGTGACTTAAATGAAAATATTTTTCCACGCAAGTTTCCTCCGACTTGAACGTGAAATAGATATGGTGCACATCCTTCACCTCCGAATAGATGCGACTTAAATGCAATTATTTTTCCACGCAAGTTTCCTCCGACTTGAACGTGAAATAGATATGGTGCACATCCTTCACCTCCGAATAGATGCGACTTAAATGCAATTATCCCGCGATGCATGAAGACACATATGATGCTTTCCCGGTAACGAATGAAGATAATGCTTTGCCGAATAATGTAGGTGATCTTCTGGGTGGCGGTATCGTCTCATTTGACAATACAATAAGAATGACCCTCTAATTTGTTAATATAATGTAAAGGACTCTCTAGGTAGGAATATTGTCATGTTTGATAATATGATGCCGATAACGTTCTCCAAGCATTTTTTCAGTTGTTGGAAAATAATAAAATTTCTCTCTTCGAGGTTTTCATCTGCCCCATCTTCGAACATACTTCATGTTCACTATGGACCTCGCCTTGCTGAGAATTTGAATGAAATAACTCCACTCATATCCTCATTCTCTGGTATAAGAAGCATAAAACTTTTCCTGCATCCATAGAAAAATTGTTAGTTTAAAAATGAACTGATTTGTGTCGACCTCTTCGGTTGTTTGCTCTTTGCTTTGCTATTTCTGGTTGATTTTTCCGATCTCCCGCTTCTTGATAGATAAGACAAAATATTTTTATGCAAAATAATTGAAACACGAAAGAAAAGTTTTAAGGAAAATATAATATTTGAAAAGGATCACTGCCAAGTGTCATGTCACGTCCAGCTTAGTGAACACTTTTGGAGTTGGTGCTTCGAAGTCCGTCTGATTACTTGCTGGGAAAGTATACAAAGCCGTTCCAAACTCCCGATGAACCCTATTGAAATTTTTGAGGTCATCCTTAAAAATTTCTGTCCCAGTTAACTGTCTTGGTGTATCTTTCGAACTGTTGATACATCCTTCCCCTCTCTGATATATCCCTCACCTATGTATCCAAATGTATGCTGATGTATTCGGATGTCCTATCCTCTCTCTAATACATCCCTCACCTATGTATCCGGATGTCTGTTGATGTATCCGGATGTCCTATCCCCTCTCTGATACATCCCTCCCCTCTCGGATACATACCTCACCGATGTATCCGGATGTCTGCTAATGTATCCGGAAGTCTAGTGATGTATCCGGAAGTTCAGTGATGTATCCGAAATCCATAAATTCTAAGAGATTTTTATAATTTGAAAAAAAATAGGAAAATAATGTAATTAGCTTTTAACACTATAAGATTTAGGTATATTATACTTCAAAGTTGGTAAACTATCTATACAATTACTTGTCAAGAAATTTTGTTCAAGTCCATTATCCAACAAGAGTGTTAAAACGTAATTGTTTTTAAAAATATATATTTACGGTTAATTAATTATTATTAAATAATTTCGCTAAAGATCAATTTTGGTGTACCGTATAAATTGTGCATTATACTTTCAAAGCAGTGCTTTGGAAAATATCAAAATAGGTAAAATAAAATAACATCCTACATTTAGTTAAACACTGTAGCAGGGTGAAATAAGAAAATGGAAGTGGCATTCTAGTCTCTAGAGGGCATAAAATCATACACTTCTTCCATTCTAAAATAAATAAATTTCTGACTCCCTTTCTATGATCCAAAATGAAATAAGTCCAAGAATGTATTGAGTAATTTTTCCAAAATGGCCGTTCCTTTTAATTGATTTTTCAACTATCTCTGGCTTTAAGAAAAGTTAAGGAAGAAATACAAGGATAATATTGATAAATTACCCTTTAATTAACGTCAATAACTGAATTTTTAACCAAAAAATCATTCATTTTGAAATGGTGGGAGTACAAATAGGACTCGTTTGGTATACGAAATAATAAATCCAAAATATAATATGAAATTATTTTATCTCTTGTTTAGTTGGTGCCTAGTGGGATAAGATACCCGTTATTGTTTTTTTTGTATTCCATCCAGTATTTGATATCCGCATTGGAGTCTAATTTAATCTCGATTCACGCCAAAAAGTTTCACATTGAAGGTAAAATGCTCCTTAAAGAGTGTTAATTGTGTATAAAAACACATATTCAACAATAATTTAATTAATTATTTATAAAGATCATTTTTTATGTAATGTGACGTACTTGTATTATGAATTTGACCCAACGAACAGTAGTATTACAAAAGAAAAAGAGTCATACTACTCATCATGAATCTTTTAGTAAAATTTTGATTTCTTACAGGTTTATCCATTGTCATTATTGAATAGAGAAAGACAAAAGTTCATGAATGAGTTTGCTCCCCTGAATTAATATATTTATTGTTGGTGTTCCAATTCAAATTTTATTGTCCCCTGAATTAATTGTTGGTGTTCCAATTCAAATTTTATTGTCCCCTGAATTATGTATGTTTGAAATTATGAAAGAGTGCAGTTGGTGATTTGAATAAGGGGGACATGAATAATAGGAGTATAGAGAAACTAGAATCAACACTATAAAACTTGTGAACATCTTCCTCAAATTTAAGAAATATACTTTTTTTGATTCAAAATAAATACTACATGTGACACACTCATTAAGAAAGTTAGTTAATGATATAATTAAAAAATAATTTATCAATATTATCCTTTTACTTCTTTTTAAACTTTTCTTAAAACTAGAAAAATTTGAAAAACTCATCAAAGAGAAGGGTAATTTGAAAAACTCATAATACGTCTTTGGACTTTGAAATTTTGTTGTTAGATGTAGGATAATATTTTTAGTGTCTCAGTTAGTTTTAGTCCTTGACTTCTTGTGGCATTTGAATAAATAAATTTAACTTTTTAATTAACAAAATATGTTTTTTTTTGTCACGTTATAAAGGAAATAGTAATATTTAGACTATTTCTAAAATCATATTATCCTCAAAAATTGAGAAATAATACAAACTTAACATTATTACTGAATAATTAGTGGATGTAAGTATTGATTATTCAATAAATTGTTAAGAGTCGCAAGCATGAGGATCAAAAGTGTACATTTTAATTAAATGAAGATCCCGTACACTAAGCTAAATTTTACAAAGGACTAGTATAAATGTTTGCTAATTATTAAGGGGTCAAAAGTGCTATTGTCCCGTAGGAATAACATATTTTCCAGAGACTAAAGAGGCAGCAGTATGATTTGCCCTCATCCCACGGTAGGGTTGGAAGTTTAGGACTTATTTTTTTAATTCTATTCATTAATCATGAGATATTTAGTATTTACGGGCTAAACTAATTTATTTGTAGAGTCTATTAAATTTTTAATAATGTTCAAAGTTATTCGCATTCGATATTTATATCAAGTCTACAAATATATTACATGTGTTTGTACATATACTTTTATCATCTAACTATGACTAATTACGTACCTTTTCACCCTCATTAAATCACTTAGCTATAGTAAATTTATACGATTTAATGTAAACATATAATGTGAGTAAAAAAGTTTTGTCAATTCCAGACCTCGAACTCGATAACTGTTTTTAAGAATAAATAAATATATCTCATCCATCCCACCGCATTTCACGGAGGTATCTCGAATTAGAAAAACTTCCTTTTGTTCTAAATTCTGATGACCGAGACAAGTTATGCCCTTTTTTTTTATGATGATGTCCGGACAAGCTTTCACACACCTCGTAATTCCATGAAATATCTATCACCCCCGACCGGCAACAAGTACCAAATTACTCATAGGTACCAAATTACTGTAGCGAGTTTTTGTGGTCACATGTTACTATTAAGTAGGAAATTGAAATCACCAAAAAACTACTATGATTCAAACACCCATACATCTCAATGCAAAAGAATAAAATTTACACTTGTTAAAAAAAAAAGTATGGAATGAGGGAATCAACTAAACATAAAGAACTTCAATTGATCTACATGAGAGAATGGCTCATGCACAATGTATATTTATGATTTGCAAATCACCACAAAGCAAGGAAGCAAAGCTTTAGGATTGAGCAAATAGAGTTCTTCAATGTTTGAGTAAAGTCCAACTTTGCCAGCCAATGAATCAAATCCTGATTGACCAATCAATTCTTGAACATTTTCCAATGGTCTATGCACTCTACCAGCAATTACTCTGCATACTATTAGAGCCTTTCTCCAAGATAATATATTTTCATCATTTTCCTCAATGGCTTCTAGTGCTCTTCCACTTGTGGAAGCTGTAAAAACACCAACCCCATCATTGATTTCCTTCTTGATTGAGAATCCATGTTGTAGAATCCTGCAAACTTTGCATTTTTCTGATGTACATAGGCTAGAAGAGCTATTGATACCAAGAGAACATTCAACAGTTGTGCCAAAGAATCTTAAAAGCTCATTCCCATCTGCTAAGCAACGAGGGTGTTTCTTGGCGAGTTTGTTGGCTTTGATCTTTACCAATTCGCGATATTCCTCGAATTGAGCTAGTACTTTCTGCATATTGTGAACTTTCAAGATTCTCTCAATACCATTTGAACTGTTTTCAGGCTTTGACCAGCTTGTTCTGCATATTATCTCTACAATTTTCCTTGAAGAATCCCCTTCAACAAGTTCTGTCACTGAAAAACATATAAAGAATAGGCAACATATTCACACACAACAAAGAAGAAGATATGCAATGAAATCATTCAAAAGAAATATCAGAAAGACAGCTCTTACATTGCTGCACTAAAAACAGAAATTTGAACCAAGTTCACATAAACTCAAAAAGAGATCAGATCCAATCACAATTTATTCATCCAAATCATCAATAGTTTAATAATACCCGAGAACCTTAGTAGGTCAGTTGGTTGACTACTTTCACTTTCACTTTATTTGTGCGAGTTCATTCCCCGCCTTGTAATTCCCTCCCCCATTTTCAAAGAAAAATTTAACAATAGCACCAAAAGGCTGTGGTAGGATAGTTGGGATTCCGCCACCATACCAGAAGTCTTAGGTTCAAGAACTTCTTGGTAAGAAGCTTTACTCTCTAGTCAGCATATGTCTAAACCGAAAAAAAGGTATTTATAACATTAACAAGAAGCAAGATGGATGTATATACCAGCATGTTTCGAGAGATGATGTGCTTCAACAGCTTCCCATTTCACAAATTGTTCACCACATTTATGACAAGTCAAGCCATGGGAATCTGCACCATAAGAAGCTTTAGGCCTAGAAACAACGCCCCCAAATCCAGGCCCTGTTTTTCTTGATAAATTCCCAGGTGACCCTTTTCTTATAGGGCTACCAAAGCCTCTATATTTCCTTGATGACCCAATATGGTGTCCTCCAGGACCAGGGGTCCCTGGTTTTAAAGTACCCATAAAAGCAGAAATACTCTCAACATTATTCCCACTACTCCCATTACCATCTTGGAAATTACAACTAGTTATCTTGAGTTCACAAGTTGAATTACTCAAAACAACTTCATGAGTAATTGGATTCAAAAGCTCACTGCTTCCAATAGATCTTGGACTCTGTAATGGTGGCTTCTCCATATGCCTTTTACTTCCATGTATAACATCTTTCAGATTTGCAATTGACCTTGAACAACCTGACCTACCTGTCGTCGCCTTTTTCGTCGATATCTTGCTTAAATTTCTCCCATCACTTCTTGGATCATACACATCTTTTATCTCTGATCTACACTGCAATGATTTCTTTAAAGCAAACCAAACTGCTGGCATTTTTTATCTCCTCCTCCTTTTGACCTTCAAATTAGACAAATCTTGAAAATATACATCGAATCAAAAGTTTAAAAGTGTTTGTATTGGGAAGGAAAAAAATCTTCCCTCCATATAAGTTTTCCTGTTTGAATAGTGAAGTCACCATTTGCGTTGTTCAAACCATAATAAATGCTGTAGTTTTACTATGGTCCAAAACTTATGGAAACTTCTTCAAATACATAATAACATTATTCAGAGTTCCATGGTATGAAAAAACAACATAACACGTTTAATATTCTTAAATTCATTAAACAAATAAGCATCAAAGTTATGGTCTTTAATTGTGGGATTAATTAATGATAACTATATTAGTCAATGGGAAAGAGGAACTCTGCCGTATAGAATCATCTCACTACGTGACATTAATGTACAAACTAATTGGTCATAGACTCATAGTAGTACATATAGGAAGAAAATAAAATAGATTTAAGTTATATATAATATACAGAGTTTTTAACCATGATATATATATATGTTAATAACTTACCCAATACCAATTAAAGTTTTGTAATTTAAAAACTACCTAATAAGTGAGCTGATCGTGTAAATATCATTTACACAATTAATGTTTTTTTTTTTTTGTTGCATATAAATAGTAGAAACCATCACGTCAAATTTGAACTTGTTCATTCAAATAAATTCAAATTCTAGTAAGGTATAAGTCATGTACGAAATAATATTGTTAGTACATTAATTAGGCATTCCAAAATAGAAAAAAGTATCGTATGAATTGAAATCAGCGGAATAAGAAAATTAAATACAAATTGATAGTATGAAATAAATAGATGGTCAAGAAATTGAATTAAATAGAGTTGAGTTGTTAGTTATTGACCTAGAAGAGTTATTAGGAGGCATGTGACGTCTGTTCATCGACATAGAATATATTTTAATAATGGAAAATTAAATTAAAACCAATTGGTTGAAAACAAATAATAAGTGTACAAAGACATGACAACAACTGAAGTTAATAAAGTGCTATCATACGGCAGTAACTTTTGAAAATATCTAAAAGCATCCATCAATTACAACTTCTACTAAATGTTTGTTCCTGTAAAGACAAATGGGAAGGATAAATTCGATACAAACAAAGCCTACACTTGAGAATATAAAACAATTTGATTACGAAGGAAACTACATAAACTGCTACAGTAACCAAAATCACATGTACCTACAAAACCAATAATTATTGCTTAATCGTGATTAAGTTGATGCATATCCCCACTTAAGCTTTTTTCCGTTAAAGTTCAATAATTTTACTAGATAAATTCCTAAATTTAATGTAACCAACGTATGTTTTTCCTAAAATTAATGTAACCAAAAATTATAAACGTATGTTTCTACTAAGTTCGCATAAATTGTAGCAATACGTTGGGTGCAGGAAAATTTTGTAAATTCACAAACTTAAAATTTTGAATACGGAGACTCAGGAAAAAGATACTGATCGGAGACATCAATTTCTGAACTGAATTAAATAGCTACCAAATCTACAGAGAAAATGCCTAAATTACTTGCATATCGTCATAATATAAAAATCACTTAATCAAAAACTTGTATACAGCTGATGCAAAACTTTCATATTGTGTATGAATACACAATGCACACATAAATACCCGGGGCATAGCTAGTATGGGAAGTACTACTAATTTTGGTCCAATCCAAATCCTATATATGCATTTTGCAAATTCACTAAATATGTACATATAATGAACTTCGAAATCATAAACTTCAAATTCTAAATTCATGTTTGTTTAATTTATATGCACACTAACATATGCTTATTCTATCTACAACAACTATGATTCAATATATCCCAAATAAGCTGCGGACGTACACCTATTCATAACTGTAATAAAAATAGGGTGGATCTTATCAGTACGCTTTGATCCATATTTGCACTCAAATATCTATCTCTAAATAATTTATTCAGAACCCAATAAACAACAAAAATATATACCATTCAAAACTCATAAACTTAAAAATTCCTAGACCCGCCCTGACAAAACACTGATGCATGTGATCTAGCATTAAAATTTTGGTGTTGTAGCTCTTGTATACATCTACCGCCATAAGTTGGAAGAAGAAGAAAGATAATGACATAGTGCTAAAATTGCAGATTGGAGGGGCCGACTTCTATCTTTATGGATGTAGATCAATAAATTACTCTCCTTACTTCAAAATGCCTATTCATCTACAATTGTGACCTGTGATAAATAAAAAGGGTCCCATTTTTTTATTCAATTTCTATCTACCATTTGAGATGAAAATCCCACACATTTAATTCCTCCCAACATCCTTTCTTTAATCGTCTTTATGATAAGAATACTTTCATTAAATTTTGGTTTTTGTCAAATGCACTGAAAATAAATTAAGCCTGGATAGTTTACCCTAGCGGGAGAAAAAGAGCACAACAAAAGTTACCCTACTTGTCGATATGTCACCTACACGACAAGCAATAAGTTATATACTAAATAGCTTTTTAACACTTAACCATGGGAAAATAAGATGTATTTTCACTTTAATTTGTAAATTCTCAAAGACTCCAGGTTTTTAATTAGGTATAAACATCGATATGAGCATATTTATTCTTTCTTGTTGATGTGTGACATGAAGCGTGTTAACTCGTATTTACCAGCTGGTTCAGCAAGGCAAAATACGAGTATTAAGTATATAATTTTGTCAAGAATTCACTAATTTTTCTTTTTAAATTGTTCCAAAAGCAGAAGTTGCTTCTAATAATGAAAGGGAGATGATGTTTGAAACTTATACTGATAATAAAAATCAGCACGTCGTCTCCATAAAACCTGGTTGAGCAACCATATTTTTAAAAGGAAGTCAAAACAATCATAGAAAGCACACAGAATATTGATAGAGAAATGTCACATGGCCATTGACCACCATCCTCCATGTTGGTTAGAAATACATTAATTCCTTCCTAGTCTTTCCTGCACATGTACACTACTTGTTTCAAAGATTCCAAAGGAGGGATCCATCAACTGGTCTCGAGACCGGTGAACTGAACAGTTTAGATTCTGAAATTGCATCTCTGGTTAGACAATTTACCAACATTAAAAAGCTTATTTGAACAAACTTTTACAATGCATATCATAAAGTAATCGTTAGCATTAGCACCATTGCTTGGGTTGAATGGATCTTAAACTGTCCCTATTCAACAAGGTAAATATAATTTCATTTACAATAGAAGGAAACAAGAATGGGTTATGGGTTTGTTTTGCATGATGATACATCTACCCTCTGAACTTCTGAAAGATTATATAATCCACGGGCAGGACTATACCTACATCCCTTCATTTAGAATTATCCCCATAGAGACAAAATTAATAAAATACAAACACACTAGGCTCAACCTATGATTAAAACAATTGACTATGCACATGCTATAGAAGGTAAGGTTGGGGGTAGGGGCTACAGTGGTGGCGTTAAAGATAAGGTGTGCTTGAGAATGGAAAAATCACAATCATTTCACTGGTATAACTTATTTTCCCTACTTCCTTTAAGAAAGTCATTTTTTTCATTTTAAGGAACTTATTTTCTCTTTCCAAAAATATTGACCAAGAATTTTTTTTGAAAAACACTGACCATTAACAGGCAAATACTTTGGTGGACTGGTACACAGTATAATCTACAGAAGCGCAGATCCACAATCTTCCAAAGATTTGGTGAACTTTCGGCCATTTAGGCACTAGAACATAAAAGAACATCTTTACAACCAGCTGAACTTCAAGCAAGAAAACAAGTCTCTAAAAAGACTGAAATCATTACAGTACATGAGTACATATATGAAATACTCTTTTTTTTTTTCATTTAAAAGTTTAAACATGATCTGAACATGACCAGCAAAGCATTTTACAGAGATAAGTTGTTTGCTACAATGAGCACATTTTTCTCAATGGACACCGCAAGATCAGAGCAGAAAATATGACCTGCCAAGTACAGATGAGTGATTTTGACCCAGGTTACGTCCTCTGAGGCATTCCAGATCCATTACTTGTGAGTGGTCCACGATAAGATTAACCTGAAAAGACAAGCAAAATGAAATAATTGAATCGTCTTCATTGTGCAATGTAGCTTTTTAGATATATTTGCTCAGAGAAGCTTAGTACCTTTGGACCATAACGTTTGACAAACCACTCAGAGATTTTAGGATTTGATGCCTCAAACATAGTTTTCTCAAGTCCAAGACGACCCACAATCTTCGCAACAATATCTGATCTTAGTAAACCAGCCTGCCTACATAAATCATCAGCATTGATCATTATCATGTCTGCCCCAGCTTCTAAGCATCTCTCTGCCCTTCTGACCAAAAGATCCACATCTTCAACCATCTCTGCAGAGAGACAAAACAGCATAGAACATGCAACAGAAACTGTTATGCATTTCAATCCTCAACTTCAATGGCACGACAAACATTACAAAAGTTGTTTCATGCAGGAGAGCATGTTATGTACTCAATCAGTTTGAAACTGGACTAATCTTTAACTGCTAAGTTTCACAAGTTCTTTTTTTGAAGTTTCTGTTGAATAATCCGTCATGAAATTTAGTGATCATAAGACAGAAAGTGATATATCCTTAGCAAAATAGGTCCTAGGTTAGGCAGCAGATCACAAACTCATCGCGGTTAAACAACAGAAGCATCTAAATAGAAGGGCACAAAGCATCATCTCATATCCCAAGCTTCAGAATAAAATATTCTTAAAGGCATGAGTCTTATAAGACACTAGTTTCCATTTTGCAAAGTACAAATATTCTTAGCAAAATAGAAAGAGGTACGAGAAGAACTTCAACAGTCAGAGAAAGATTATCAAGCTGTCAAGAGCAACTACAAGATTACTAGACTGCAAGGACATATTTTCCTCCATTAGGAAAATGAGGCATCACAAGTACAATGAGATTGGCAATTAAGCTGTGAACTTCCCTCAAGTCCTTTGAATCGCGATGTTTTATCCAATGAGAAGCACAGAAGGTAAAGCTCAGCAATGATTTTTTTGGGGTAATTAGCAATGAAAATATTTTTATTTAAAAGGAAAAAAGCCTCAAACTCCCTCCTCCCACCTCCTATCCCTCTTTCAGTTTGCCTGTGCTGTGGCACAAGTGAGGTTGAACTTCCTAGACAGCAAAACCATATACTTTCCAGCTTATCATTTGTGAACTTCACCCATCCTTGTAACAATTAGTTAAGTCTTGTTTATAAAGCAGATGAGATGGTACATGACGCTCTTCCATGTAAGACAATGGTTAAAACCTGCTATCCAGATTGTCTATCTCGGTGTCCTACCATGTTGTCTGGGATCTACAATGGATTGGTCAATAAGATAATTCTTTGCAGCAAAAGGAAGCTATAGATCTCTGTAAAACGAGAAAAGAGGGATACTAGCAGCCACTAGAGTTGAAATGACAGTCAGGAGAGTGGCCCAATTGGATCGAAAATACTAGCATATGTCAGCTGTCTGTGAAGGGTCAATTTGATTTGCCACGGAAATATCCTAATTTTCAAGTTGTAGCAATTTTGACACCTAAACACTGTGCAACATAGGTTGCACCAATTTTTAAATACCTACTATTCTAAGTTTCATGAGATTCGAAACAGTTATTGATGAAGATATCCTAGTTATAGAAATGCAGCCATATAACTAAATACTTGCAACTTTAGCTGGGATCATTAGTGTTAAGGTGCTCATACGCAACTTCCTCTACAATGTATGTGGACTCAATTGCGTTTCTACACAAAGAGGTATGAATGAACTGAAATACTTTTTCCTCTAGTAGTCTACAAATATCATTTCAGGAAATATCTGTCTGGAAATTTAGACAAAATGATCTTAAGAAATTACTGTTCTGCTGATGAACACATCTCCTGATGCATCCGCTGTTTTATTTTTTCATCTATTATCTATCTATCACATTAGTCTCTCTTTTTTTCTACTTTATCAAGCAGACACTTTCTAGTCTTAAGAAAGGAATCTACAGATATAGCTTACAGTGGTGACATTACCGCTCTCTAAGAGAATGTAAAAGAGAAAATAGCAAAAATAAATTTAAACCAGAAGTACTAGCATACCCGAGGTTTGAGGTGCCGGAATCACGTAAGCCCCAAAAGCTCTGTCACCGGCGAAGGCTATATCAGACTTGTTAAACTTAACAGAGAACTGAGGCTTAGCTCTGAGCCCACTGCTCTTAATCAGCCTCACATATCTCAAGAGGGTCTCCTCAGGTAGACCAAGTGATGCAACATCAAGCTCAATTGTATCAAACCCCAATTGCTTACATTCCTAAGAGATTACAACAAGTAACACGTTATTACCAAGATAAAAAATCAATCAGAAAGGAAACACTTAAGCCATATTCACTACTTTATACCTCAATATATTCTTTAAGAGAAGAAGGACCTCGGCGAAGCATTTGATCTGCCCAATCACCAGAGCTAACATAAACATTGTGTTTATGTGCCATGTCAGTCACTTCTTTGATGTAATTCTTTGGCATCACAGTTTGGGATCCATCACATAGTTTTAGCCCATCAACAAACTGACCCATAGACTCAAAAACATCCTATAAACCAAAAAAAAATGAGAAATTCAACAAATTTGAACCATAATAACATAAACTAGCACAGAATTCTGTACACAGTCATTTTAGCAATCTTCTCTGAAACTGCTATACAGCTCATTTAAATATTATATACTCCCCTTTAAGCTTTCTTTTTAGACAGAATTTTGTACTTTTCTATGTCAAGGAAGTTCTGAAACGATTGAGAACACGAACCCTTCAGTAAATACTAAAATTGCGCAACCTCTCTCTTTCTCTCAATTTACTTGTATCAATTTCGATTTTGTTTACTACCAGTGTGCCCTCCCCAAATTGATTATGCAAATTATCCTCTACATCTAGCAGCACTCAGAATTTTGAATTTCAAGGCATATGATATGCAGTCATGAATTTATCCCTTAAATGACCATTAAAATAAACTAGGAATAATAAAAAAAAACTAGGAATACATTAACAACATTCAATAGATCAAGCTTAAAGCCATTACCTCAAGAACGCCTCTCGAGAAAAGGGAATAGTGGGGACCCTTCATTTCTGTAACGCCATAGCGACGAGGTTTCTCAGGACGATCTCCATCATCGTTGAAACTCTTCCACCTGTACGCTGCCATTTTTTGCCTCCTCCTTCACACACACACAGAGAGAAGGGAGAGGGATGCAAATGCTCAGAAGAATGATTTATCAATTTGTTTGGGAAGACTTGAAAATTTTTGTGTTCATTTGAATTTCGATTATTATGATTTGAAGAAGCTTTCAGCGGTTTCTAGAACCAACACTAGCTTTTTCAGTTATGGACAGATACAGAAAGAGAGTTTTCTAGTTTGTTCCTTTTTGACACGTAGGATTTCTAGATTTTTGTGACAGAGACTGTTGATATTTAATACTCCACCCATTTAAAAAAGAGTGGTCTAGTTTGATTTGACACTGATTTTAAGAAAAGAAAGAAACCTTTTGAATCATGTGATTCTAAATTAAAGTTATGTCAAATGTACAAAATTATCCTTTAATCTTGTGGTTTTAAACATGTCATGTGGAAAACTGCAAGTAAAATGTTACCAAAAAAAAAAGGTCATTTTTTTAAAACAAACTAAAAAGGAATGGAGGTCATTCCTTTTTAAACGTAGGGAGTAACACTAATGTAAAGGAAAGTCTATCTTCTTACTTAAAAATAAAAAAATGAAATTTATGATTTTCAAATAAATTATAATTATTCTATGAAGATACATAATACTCCCTCTGTTTAAAAAAGAAAGATCTAATTTTCTTTTTAGTCTGTTTAAAAAAGAATGACCCCTTTCCTTTTTTGGCAACACTTTAACTTCAACTTTCCACGTGGTATGTTTAAGGTCACAAGATTAAAGGGCATTTTGGTACATTCGACATAACTTTAATTTAGAACCACAAAATTAAAAAGTCTTTTTTCTTTTCTTAAACTCCATTCCAAGTCAAACTAGGTCATTCTTTTTGAAACGGAGGGACTACTATTTTTTAAAATAAATTTTAAAAAAATATTATATAAATTGAAACGCAGACTAACAATTCTGAGATGGGCTGTTATTGAATGTGGAGGAGCAGAAGTAATCAGCCCAAAGCTATTAACTGGACTGGATACTCTCTTCATGTGGAGTGCAGTATAATTGTTTATTTTCCATGTTTGGGCTGGGCTTTAATGATTTTCACAAAAAGCTACAAAGTGTTTCTTCACTTTCGAATAGTAGAAAGTCCATTTTGTAAGGTCTACTTTTTAGAGAAGTTTCCAAGAATCAAGTCCATTTTGAAAGGTCTAAGGTTGAATCTGTGTTTTTAGTTTTATGTCTTATTTGAAAAAATTAAAAATAAAAGAGTGTCACGTAAATTGGACGGCATTAGCATGATCACAAGGCAAATACTTAACCGTTAGAAAGAATCCATCTATGCATACTTCTCAGTTAAAGACACAAATCATCTTAATATGTATTACGTACTAAAAATTAATATATATATAGGATGAAAGCTGCAGTAACATGCAAGTGAATATATATATGGCTTTAACAAATTAAGAGAATAACAAAATTTTGAGCTGTGATACCCTGCTTTCCTTGTTCCCCATGAAAGGAATCGAAATCTAAAGAGAGAAAAAAACAAAGTAAAGTAGAATAAAGAGGTCTTTCAAGACAAAGGAAGACTTTTTCTCCATAAGCTCCAGCTAATCTACTCATATATCATATACAACATTAATTATTAGGTTTCTTGCATCCATTCCTTTATTCAGATTCTCACGTTGGACTCCATTTTTTTGCTGCTTTCATGCATTATCTATGTTTGTATAAAAGGGTATCCCCTGTTTTTCCATGAAGATTATCAGCCATCTCTAATTTGAAATTAATTAATCAACTAGATTATCAAAGATGGCTAAAAACATTGGCATTCTTGTTTGTCTTCTTCTTGTGATTTTGGATGTTGCTGCTGGTATACTAGGAATTCAAGCTGAGGTAGAACAAAATAAGGTAAATGATAATTCTTTCGGAAATTTGATTAGTATAAAATGTTTAAATGTGTGGTTGTCTCATCTAATAAGTTTAGGATACAACATACTCTTATTTAGTTGCTACATTCTTAACACGCTCCCTCATGTGCCTGCTTGATTTGTTATTCATGGGAAAATATGTGGAATCTTTTTTTGACAGCGGGTAGTAGTGAGACACGAACCTAGAACCTTTTTTGCTCTTATACTATGTTAAATGTGTGGTCATCTCGTCTATAAAATACTTTGGTTTAGAGAGGATACACTTTTTTCTACTTAGTTATATTTTGTGGCAATTAACACAATTATTAGGCTTGATTTGTTGGAACAGGTTCAAGACTTAAAGGTGTGGATCTTTGAATGTAGAGATCCAAGCTATGAAGCTTTTAAGCTAGGATTGGCTGCAACAGTACTTTTGGTTCTGGCACAAGTTATTTCTAATCTGCTTGCTGGTTGTATTTGCGTCCAGTCTAAGGAAGAACTGGATAAGGCCTCTTCTAACAAACAACTTGCATTTGCTTCATTTGTATTCCAATGGTAATTTCCAAATCCCCCTCTCATCTCCCATTACGACTTATTTAGATTTGCGCTGGGTAGAACCATTAAGGGGTAGAACACTCTTTGTCGAAAGGTTCTCCATTTGCAGAAAGAGCTCGAACCTAAGACCTTTGATTAATGGTTCAAGGATTCTAACCATCACATTATATCCCCTAGTGGTAGCATGGACAGATTTATTTATGAGGGCAATGAATGTTCTGGTCCTCCACATCTATTGACCTAAAATTCTAAATCGTGCACTTTGTTTATGTATTGTACTTATCTTATTCATGGTTGTAGATTTACAAAGAAATTGTTCTTATACTAGGATCATTATGGCCATTGCATTCTCATTGCTGGTAGCTGGAACATTGTCAAACGGGAAGGCAAGAAGATCTTGTGGCATATCACACCATCGTTTCTTGTCGATAGGAGGGATATTGTGCTTTATCCATGGACTTTTCTCAGTTTCCTACTACATCTCTGCTACAGCCACCATCCAGGAAGATAAGAAGCTGAATCAACAAGGAGGTCATGCATGAATACAAAAAAAAATTACTCTCTTCCAATATATGCAGCCTTTGCTAACAGAATTAGATCAAGTCAGTGCTCTATACGAGAGAAATGAAAGCAGAATATGTATGGAGAACTCATCATAACCGAGTCCCATATTTCCCTTTTAAAAATTCCTAATATTTCGTGTAACATTTCTTGAATTTTATGTTATTTGTAACTTTTTCTTGACTCGAATGTAATTTTATGTTCATAATATGTCCTAGGCAAACAGTAATGTGAGCTGCGTTGTTTTCCCAAAAGAAGAAAGAATGTATTAAAGCATTGTTGGTCTGACTCATACTTTTACTAGTTCAGTATTCAATGTATTTTTCGCAACTACTTTGGGGTCTAATTTGAATATGATATCACTGCTTCTTTTCCTATTAGCATCCTTGCTGTTACTAATCTATCCCTCTGCATGCTAACACGATACTTAACGTTCAAGTACTTAAATTTGAGTCAAGTAGGAAGACTATGTACATTTGGAGAGTTAGGTTTGGTCATGTAGCTCTGGTGTTGCAAGCCAGAAGATGTAGTGAAACTTCATAATTGAGGTAGATTTTTATGTGAAACAAATTAAAGATTAAGCAAAACATTGAGTAATCTGGAATGGTGTGACCATGTTTATTGTTTGCAGGCCTCAGTCAAGTGAAATTCCCAATCAAAATCACATGCAAAATCAGCTGAGGGTCTCAGATGCAGCACTTGTTGTTTCAGATTTTAAACAATTCTTCCAAAATCATTCTTCACAATTGATTCAAGAAGTATTCGTTAACTTACAGGAAGTAATAACATAGTACAGAAAACCTTTCTAGCCAAGGTTGGCCAAAACATCATTTAAGGTAGTTACAGTTTCAGCATAGTACTTCTGTGCTTCAGCACTGTTCTTGGTCTTTGCTGCATGGTCCAGCTGAGGAAAGAAAATAAAAATGGTTTGTCAGAAGAAAGCGAAATCATAAGTAACCCATCCAATTACTATGTCATTCATGTTATTAACCAAGAATTTAGGCATTTGACTTACATCACTAATGGTCTTAAAGAGCTTTCCAGACAGATCCTGGAGTTTTCCCTTCTGTTCTTTTGGCTTAGCAGAGATGACAGTCTTAAGGTCATAGCGAAGGTATTCTGCTCTGAGACGAAGGTCATTCTGGACGTAAGGCCAGGCCTTCTTGTCGATGAAATCTTTGACGCTAACAATCTCCTTGGCTGAATCCTTAACTCTCTGGGCTGCGTCAGCTGGAGTCAATGGTTGAAGGTAAAACCTATTCTTCAATGGCAAACTGAAGTCCCTTGCCTCATCTGAGTTCAAAGTTCCAGCTGCCCAAACCAAATCTCAGCATCAGTACGGAAATTCCATACATTATCTTTTTTAGTACTTGCAACCAATATTCTTTCTAGTTCAAATTGTTGGAATTTTCTGTACATCTAATTTTACCAAAATGAGAAACATGATAGTTCCAACTGCATATATAACTACTTCTAAATCTTGCATTCCTGCAAGAGGCTATTACCACAACAGCTCGAACAACTTTACCAGCTACGGAAAGGCTCCCCTCACACAATATTACTATTAAAATTAGTAGGGACAATTTACAGATCCTTATAAGGATTGAAACCATCTTGTCAAAATGCAATCTTTAACTACTTTGTATGAGCCCCTCATTTTTTTTTCTTTTATCAAGCTTAATTCTCTCTTTTAATTCACTTAAGGACCTTTCTGTTTGACATGATCTAATAACAAATCTAAGTTAAGCTATTCCTTGATCCATCTTTCAATTGGAACTGCTGATATAAATATCAAGTTGCTTGATCTAAACGTTCAAATTACTAAAAATCGAAATGCAGCATATGAGGGTCACTCTTAGGTTCTCTGTCTTGAATATGTGAATCTTACTATATATCAATTGTCGGTAAGTATATCTGTTATGATATTACTATTGTATTGTTCGAGTAATCAGTGATGGATCTAGACTAGACGCGTGTAATTCAGACTTTATAAATCTATGTGTTTGAAATTGAAAAAATTGGAACATCTATAAAAGAAGAAGTTGATTCATCACTAAGAAAGAAAGCAAAAAAGACGACTTACGCAATCCACCAGAGGGAGGAGGTGGGGGGCCAACCTTAATTGACCTGGCTTCAGCAAAAGCTGCTTTAGCAAAGGAACCAGCTAGGCCAGCAGCAACAAGACCAATCATGGCTCTGCGGCTAGTTTCGATGTCAACAGACCCCTGTTGGGCTCTGACAGTAAGTCCTGGTCTAGACAAGGCAATTCTGCTGGTGCTGACAGTGCTCAAGCGGGCTGAGCCACTAAGCTGAAGGCTACCATCCAAGACAGTTTGTGAAGAACCAATTAGGCCACCCATAGAAGCCATAGCATGAGCCATTTCTCAGGACCTTTTTGTTTTGGTGATGAAAAAATGTTTCAGGTAAGAGTGATTATAAGTTAATGTTTGTGGTACGTATGATTTGGATATTGCAATTTCTGGTGTCTGTGATGCAGAGTGATTACACTTAGGATCACCTTATCTGGTTTTGGATATTCCATCAGCCAATCAATGCCTTAATTGTTGACATGTTAGATTAGGTTCTTTTCCAAGCTGTAGCATCTGGACACCTGGACCAAGCAGATTTTGGATGTACACATCATCATGCATGACAGATATTTGTTGAAATTTATGGCTAAAATATCATAACTTGTTAAGGCAAAGCCTTGTGATTGAAATTACGACGATGTCAAGATTTGTGATCAAAAGATCCTGATGATCACTATAACTTATTGTTAAGGAAATCTTACTCAATATCAAATAATTTTTTTTGGCAACATACCAGAATTTTGTTCCTACATTTGGCGGAACACTATATTTTTTGGTTAAATTTTAAACAGTGCCACTCAAAGATGCTATATGTGCAAATAAGCTCGGGCGTTCTGTTATTAGATTGGGCCTAGTATTCACCTTAACGAGTCAGAGCCAGGTCAGCCCATTTGACATCCTTGTAATTTGGCTAGGCAGTAGGCAATAATTATAAATGGAGCCATAAGGTTTTAGTAAAACGGCAAATCAACCACTGAAGTTTGTGGGATGTAATTGTAAGTAAGGAATCGAACCTTATCAATAAAGTAAGAATTCAAATGATTAATTAACTGAATTGATAAAATTCCTCAGGTATATGTTACTTATTTTGTTACATATGATATTCTCTTTATTATGTGCGCTCCAGAATGTTACTGCAATTCCTTAAAAATCACCACTATACTTGTGCAGTTGTGCCTAACCCAGTTGTCATTACTAAAATCAGATGAGGAAAGGACAATCATAAAGTTTTTAAAAAAAATCATGATCCAATTGTCATTATTAAAACCAGATAAGTCAGAAACTTCGAGAAAGGTCCAAAATTTCTATCAGTCTATGCTTAGCCAAAAATGCATAACTCATAAGGTGGGGCCCAACTCTTATTTCTAATGGAAAAAAAAATAGACCTTTTTCATCTCTTTAGTGACTATTTTGGATAAACACAAATTTGGCCTTCTCAATTTTAATAATGGAAGTTCAAGAACAGGGGACCAAATCAAGAGTTGTGAAGGTAGACTCTAAGGAATCATGGGATTTTCATGTAAATCAAGCCACACTTCAAGGATGCCCTGTAAGTAAAACGTGCATGCCTATAAAAATCTTGATTTTTGTTTCTCAAAAGTTGGAATCTTTATTGAAGTTTCCAATTTCTAGTATGTGTCAAAATTTATTTTTTCCTTGTGGGTATTTGTAGATTGTGGCTCACTTTACGGCTGTTTGGTGTATTCTGTCTGTGGCTATGAAACCCTTTATGGAGGAGTTGGCTTCTATGTACCAAAATATGTCTTTTCTCACAGTTGATGTGGATGAGGTCAAGGTAAGGTCTTTTTAGCCCTTTGCTGTAAAAGACACAACTTTAAAGCCTAAAAGATGAGAAAAAAAGGATGCAGAAATTTCCCTTGCTAAACATAATTCTAAGGGCTGGTCTAGTTATGAGAGGACATTTGCCTGTGGCATTCCTTTGAGGGATATAAGATTGTTAATGGTAGTATATATTATATTGTATCATTGTGTGTGTCTCTGGTCGAGTTTTTAAAGTGTAATCCACTTCCTGAGTAAATAGCTGAGTGGATAACTCGATGTTCGAGTTAATTTGCAGGACTTTAAGCATGTGACATAGTAATAACTTTGGTACAGATTTGGATAATTTTCATTTTGTCTTGATCATGTATGATCTGTATCAAGAAAATTATGGCGGGATTGCTACTGCAATATGTTCAATTTTTCAAGGAAATGCTAGAAACGTATGTTTCTTCATTGATTAAGAGATCACAATTAAATGATCGAGAAAGGGTAAGAGTTGGAAAACATTTACAGCGAGAGAGGTAGTTTTTATGAACCAGTTGACTTGATAAAAGAATAGCCGAGTTGATGTCTTATACTAGAGCTGTAAAGGTCCTTCTTTAGCTTTCTGGTAGTATATTTCTCTAATTAAATATAGCATGTTGAGATCTCATAAACAAAGTATAAAAGATGTGAGGATCCAATTATTGGGCTAAAATTCATCCTCGTCTACAAATATTTCGGCAATTCGCTCCGTCTAAAAGCTCACAGCTTGATCAGGAAGCACATTTGAGATGGGTATTTTGAGGAGGATGTGATATATTGGACTAAATATATCCTCTGATCAAATAATGAATGGTACTGGACTGTTTGGTTTCTACCAGCCTTGGGTTTAATTTATCTTGCTTTTACAGCAGAGTCCAACGTCATGGATAGGGATTTCATTTGGTGTCAAGGGGGTCTTTTATAAATCCTCTACACCAAGTCAAAATTTGTTCTTTAAACCGATGACTCTTGAATGTCCTTAATGGAGACCATCTCTTTTATCTTCTCCTTCACTCAAACATGTAATTTATGACAAGTCATTTCTCACTCTTATGAGAATAATATTCAGTCTCTTTAGTTTCATGAGCTACTGGTGTGGACATATATTATGCCTGTTCTCTGAGAGTTGCTAAGTTGCATGGTCAAACTTATGTTCATCTGTCCTACTGTCTAGTGTCTGGAGGTTAGTCCTTGATTATGATGAATCATTCATACAATGAGGTCAGAGTGACCTAGGCATATAATATGCCAATATCACATCGTGCAACAAGAATATGTTCGTAGACAAAATGAATAACTCATTTACATTCATAAAAAGTTGATTAGTTTGGTTCTTCCTTTTGATTCTTTTGGCTTGTCTACTATGCTGGGCCTTTCAATCGGACGAGGAGGCAACTCCTGTTGTACAAAAGCTGGGTCCTTTTCTACCTAGTTAGTAATTTAGTATTATCCACTTGAAAAGGAGATTTGCATGAAAAAAGGAACTGTTTGGACTATAAGATGCTTCTGATGGGATTTGTTTTACTAAAAGGCTTAAGATTGACATCTTTATCGTTTTGCTGATTATTTTTTTTCTACCCTTTCAATTTTCTGGTGTAATATTCCAAGTTCCATTTGTTGCTTATAATCTGATCTAGTCTATTAAAGGCATTTATGCTCTAGTTGTCCCAACTTGACACTTGGGGCACTTGGGGCTAATTGGCTTCTAGCCTTCTACAAAGTCATCTGACATTGTTCACATACTTGTCAAGGGTCAACTGAGTCAACCATAATGGTATATTTTTATCAAGTCTTCACCCAGTGACAAAAGTTTGTTTTGCTGCTTTTCATTTCCTAAAATATTAAGCAATTAGCAAGACTCGCATCGCTCACTATAATACTAGAAATCCTCCTTACCTTTTCTCAAAAAGAAAACGTTACTTGAAATATGAAGATATTAAAACCATGAAATGATTTACGAAGAAGGGATATACAAACACACATCGTTTGAATTTCCCATATTAAAATGAGAGAATAGTGATATCTGAGATATAAGCTCTTCCAATTGTACTATCATTTCTTTTGTTATTTATGATATAAGTTTGTTGATCTTTAAGACATTTGAGAGTAGAATAGTCATTTCAATTATTTGCAAGTGGCCAAGTTGAGAGATTCTTGCTCTCCTGGTTGCAATTCCTAACTGTAATTAGACATGGAATCTGCATATATTTTGTCTAGGGAAAGGCTTCACCTTTTACCAGTCACTTCAGATACTTTCTAGCATTGCTTAAGATTTGTTAGATTAAGACTACTGGATTCCCATTTGTGGAGTGAGTTTGATGATTATCTAACCGAATTATTCTTCAGAGAGTCCTGATCTTTTCTCTATTACTTGTGGTAGGAGAATCTGATTAATTTAAGTAGGCATTTTAGTATTGCAAAAAGAATAATTCTAGTTGCTTAATTCTCAAACAATGCTCCTCTGCTGTCTATTTGATCTGTTGAAAATCCATGTTGTCTGTAGAAACCATTGTCCAATTATAGTGATGATGATATGTATTACTGAATTACTGCTGTTTGAAGATTTGTTATTTCTCTTTCACTTGTTAAAAAAAGAAAAGATTTGTTATTTCTCTTTCAACAAGGGGTATTCCTTAAATCCATTCAAGTAGTAATATTCTAATTTAAAATGCTAACATAATCTTAGGGGATCGAAACTTTTGTTCAGTTGATTGGCATAATTGGCTAATATAATTATGGGCTACCACTTAGTTTCAAAACCTTGATCCTTTTCGCAACTTGAATGTTTGGTCATATTATATTCAATCCCTTATTGAGATTCAAGCAACAATACCAGTTCTGATATATGTGAATACAAAAGCAACAAGACAATAAAAGGTGCTTGAGGAATTCGAGATAAATCATATTGTTGAGGCTGTTTTCCATCTAATATGCACATTGTTTTTGTTTGCGATTGCTAGGAGGTGGCTAGCAAATATGAGGTGAAAGCCATGCCAACATTTCTACTGCTAAAAGGTGGAGTGCCAGTTGACAAGATAGTTGGTGCAAATCCAGATGAGATGAAGAAAAGGATCCACAGTCTTGCTCAATCAAACCCCTCAGATATACCCTAGTCCAAGTACATATTACATATACAAACATAAATATATAGTGTGCTACAAAAGGTTCTTTTGTTTGTGTGGCCTCTGCTGTTTCATCTTTAAATGTCAGATAATTCCATATCCACTTATAGGAGTGTGTTAAAAATAGTAATGTCTTCAAGGTGTGTATGTATAATGTAACAAGTTACTGAACTTAATATGCGATGAATGGCTTTTCTGGACACTGAGAAGGTATTTGGCCTTGTATAAGTAGTGGTCTTGGAATCTATGTGCATGCTAAACACTAAAAGGATCCTGAAAACGAAAGGACTTCAATTTCTCTTTGCACCAGTAAATGTGCGATAAATGAACTTACCACAAATATGTTTAAGACATCTTTCCTTTTGTTTATGGATGTCGTTACCTACTTGTAAATTGTAAAACGAGAAAGAGTTAGATCAGTCAGAGGCGAATCTAATATATATTGACAGCCAGTGGGTATTCATTCATTTTAAAATTTTCGTTTTTAGATATGTATACATAGTTCGAGACAAAAATGATGAATCGGATTCATTTTAGATCCGCCTCTGATCATGTATGGAAGTACTAGCTTCCTGGACCAAGATGTTTTGCCAAAAGGATATTTTTGGTACAAACGTAGAGATTCCTCTAGCACATATCTGCTGCTGTATTGGGCATTGACGTAAACGAGTGGAGAAATAGAGTGTGGCTTTCTCACGCTTTAGTTGTTTTCGTTGAAGCATCAATATATTACGATGGCTACATATTAATCCGGTTTTATTGATAGTTTGAGACCATCCCGTCTATTTCTTAGCGTGAATTGGATACTCATCCTTTTACATCTTTCTACTTATAAGGACATAAATTACGAAAGGAGCGAGTCTGTGGAATCTCTTTTTCAGGACACCTAGATAATGAAAGATTATTCTTTTATGTAATTGGAAGCTAAGCAAAGTCATGAAACTGACTAACCATGTCATTGAGCTAGACCTAGAGTGTGATGGCCGAACTCTCCTCAAGTGTTGCATACCGAAAGGAAATTAAAGGCAATTCGATGCATTCAACTTTTGTTACTATATGATCTAAGAAATGTCCTGATTATTATACACAAGTTCCCTGTGGGAGACCATTTCCAAAAATCTTTAATCCATGACCTCAATCACATAAACATATAAATTTTACGGTGGCACCAAGACTCTTTAATCTCTCCCGCTTGCCAAAGGGAAATTAAATATTCTCGCAAAAATGTGTGTTTGGTAGGGAGGAAAACGTTTTCTTATTTTCCCATCTTTGGTTGCACAATTTCGGGAAAACATTTCTATGAGAAAATAAGTTTCTTAAAAATGAGAAAAATGGAAAAATAAGTTCTACAAGTGACATTTTATGTTAATCGTATATATCCTCCCATCCATTCAACGACCCCAATCTCTACCCCTTGACCATCCCACCCCAGAAGCCCCCCCACTCCCCTCCACCTTCCACCGCTTGGTGTTTTGTTAGATTACAATAAATGCTTTTGAGATAAAAAAAATAAAAATTGCTTACTAACCAAATACTAGAAAAAAAAATACTAGAAAATAAGTAAGAAATCAACTTGTTTTTCAAGAAAACACTTCCTTAGAAAATAGAAAAAATCTAGATAACCAACCAACTGAACTATTAAGGTGCTAGTATCCCACATCACACTTCAGAGTGACTTGTTGTATTAATTGGGGATACATACGTAATTGGATAGTTGCTTTCACGTAAATTATTGCTACTAACAAATGCTAATAAAGTTTGGTTACATGAATGAATGAATGAAGTCAAAAAAAGGAATAGTTGAAAAGGCAAAGTCCACTAATGGATGGACGATAGGCATATAAGATTTCTTTGGAATAAAATATCTAGGCATAAATGTGCATAGGAGGGACCATTAGAAAAAAAGAGACATTGTTAATGGTGGTAATAATTTTGAAACACTTTGAAGGGCTCTGAATGCCTTATTCCCAGGACAAACAGCATCCTTTCTTTCTTTTATTTTTTTTATTATATGGTTATTGAATCCATAAATTAATATTTGTCATTTGTCATAAGAAATAGGACAACAATAGTGGAGTAATAAATAGAACACCCCAAACTATATAAACGTTATGGCACATTGTGACACCAGAACATTTTAACTCCTAGTAAAAGTATAAACATAGATCACTCATTTTAAAATCTGAAATAGGAAGGGACAATCTTTTGCAAATTCTCTAATTTGTTACTTATATGCACAAGCTAAGAGAAGTAGCAAATTATTAAATTATTCAAATCCGATTTTCTTAAGGGATAAGGCGTTAAAATCTGTCTGATTATAATGAAATTGTTAGTTGCACACACCTAAATTATGTCTAGTTTTTCTTATTGTTTTGGTGCAATTCAGAAAACTAATAAAATTCTCACATGATTTATATGTGTAACTCATAATTTCATCACAGTTCAAAGATTCTTCATGTCTTAGTTTTTCTAGTGATGAATTTTTAAAGAATACACAAAAATCTTCACAAAATTAGTTGACTGTTCAAACACGTTTTACTACTATCAAAGTTTTTCAAAAGTCGTCCACATGCATAAATGCACTTAGGAGTTGTTTGTTTGCTGATATGAGTTAGATATGTATTAATCATGCAAATGATTAATAATGTAGAATTTAGTTATTTATGTATTAATTATTTTATTTTTCATCTTATATAAAATTTTATATAAATTGACCGATAGTTCAAATATATTTAATTATATAAAATATTAAAATGATAATTAAATATGGTAATTGATGTGCTGGATTTTATACAAAATAATTTAAAAAAACTACCAAATACTAATTTTATACCTAAATAATTTTCTTTCTAATGAGGAATCAAACTACCTTGTATATTTTATCTAAATAAAATAAGACTAACCACTATTCAAATTGTATTCACTTGACGATTGAATTATCCCAATAAAGAAGAAAACAGATTTTTTAGAGAACTACTATTGATTATTCTTTTGGAACAATTTTATCACCTCTTTTGGCATGGTATAATATATCACGTCTATTGAATTAACCAAGTGATAAAAATATACTAAAAAAAAAAAGTTTGCAAGACTCTTTGGTTAGACTATCTAGATTTTTAGCTTTTTTCTCTTTTAATTAATAATATAGAAGAATTATTAAAAACAGATTTTAACCTTTATATATAATTTACAAAGACACGTTGCATTTATTTAAGACTAATAATTACTTGAACAAACACTAATGAAAATTGAAACAAAGTCACTCCCAAGTAGAGATTTGTTTACCTTTAACCAATATTTTGCATTTTAAAATTGAAATCTTTACAGGAAGAATTTTATCTTTACCTTAATGGACATTAATAGTGAAAATTCGAATTCAAGCGTGCCAATAACTTTTTCTTAAAGTATTACTCCCTCCGTCTATTTTTAATTGTAATGTTACGATTTTCGAAAATCAATTTGACTAATTTTCAAAGTTAAATTAGATTACATTAATTTGATATTTTAAACAAAAAACTTTGATATTCAAAAAACCATACGAAAAGTACTATAAATTGTAATTTTTGTATATTAATATAATGAAAAAATATATCGTAAAATGTTAGTCAAAGTTCTTATTGTTTAACTCTAAAAAAAGAAATCATGACAATTAAAAGTGGACGAAGATAGTACGCCATGTGTACACTAAAAATTGAAAGGCATAGATGTTAGCTGAAACCAAATTAAAAGCAAGTTATGTATCCGAATGACTGATATTTTAAAGAATTTTTGTAAAAAAAATAAAAATAGAAATAATATGTAATTTAGAATCTTACACGATGAGATTTATATAAATTATACCATATATAATGGTGTCAAAAGCACGTGGCAGTGAACGCTAAAAAAAAAAAAGAACAAAAAAATAACAAAAATGCCAGTGAACGCTGACGTTAAAAGTAGAGGAAGGCTCAACTTTTTCACAGTGAAAAACAAAATCTCCCTCCACCACACATATAATTTCGTTCCACTTCTCCATCTCCTCCTCATTTTCCTCCTTTTTTCCTCTTCCACCTAACACGCAAGTGGGATTGGGATACCCTACAATCTTCAACAGAAATTTTCCGGCACCGGTAGTTCTCACATCGGAGAAAATGGCGGAAACAGAGGAAGACGGATCAAATTGGCTTATAGAATTAGGGTTAATGGAAGACCTTCCTTCTCTTGAACCCAATGCTCAATGGCCCTCCAACGCTTTTTCCCTTCCAAATAATCTCAGGTTCTTAATTTATAGGGTTTTTTTTTCCAGCAGATTTTATTAAATTAATCGATTTTTGCAATTTTTTATTTGAACCTTTTGTCTAACGATTCAAGTTTCATTCTTTAATTGTTCATCTTTTTTAAATAATTAAGTGGTAAAACGGGAATGTGGGGTTGAATTTTCTTGAATAAAGAACTTGAAGTGAACTATTCAAAATACCAAAAAATACATAAAGAACTCTCCTTAAGTGTACTACTTAAAAAAGATAATAGAAACATTTTTTTTTTCTGAAGTGTATGTTGCTAATTATCAGTAGACTGCTAACCATCAAGTAGTTTTAGCTTGTTCACTTCCTTATTAAAATTGAAAAAGATGATTTTTTTTTGCTTGGTCACTTGTAAAATAGCTTTAGTTCCAGTTTCAATGTGCAGAGGTAATTTCAATCTAGGTTATGGGTGATTTTGTATTGTTAAGCTAAGCTGGTCTATTTCAGAATAAGGGAGGCTGTGGGTAAGATGAGGGTTATATAAATGTTTTGTTTGTGACAAATCCCAGAAGAAACACAAAACCCTTTGGTGATTTCTTTCCATTTGTCCTAGCCTTGGTACTGTTGGCGGGAGGTGATAGGTATCACATGGAACTAGTTGAGGTGCGTGAAAACTGACCCGGACACCACAGTTATCAAAAAAAAAGTTAGAGGAAGTACTGACTTTTGTAGTATGTTCAAGTTTATTCTTCAACAGCCAATGTCTTTTGCATCATCTATAGCATAAAAGTAAGAAGATTTTGTTAGTCTAGTTGGATTTGGTATCTAGGTGCCTCACTGCTGTCAAATGATTGGTTTTATTGTTGTTTAGCTCTTTGTTGGATTGGGTTATCGATAAACATATAGGTCTTCAAGGATTTCCAGGTTAGATGCTTTAGCTAATCATGTAAAATACTGAATGGATAAATTAGGAGTTATGCTGAGATGCAGATATCACAAATAAAAGAAGCTCCAAAAGAATATGAGCAAATAATTTCTTTGGCCTTCTTTCCTCTGCAGTCATTTTCCTTTTCTCAAACAACAACTAACCTTAGTCCCAAACAAGTTGGAGTCAACTATATGAAGTTATGAACTATGTTTCTTCATTTTCCTTTTCCCCAACAAGTTAAAAAAAAGTCAATTTAATGATTGAGCATGGATATGTTTTGAATATATGAAGTTGAAGGTTTAGACACACTTGATTTTGAAAAGATTTTCCTGGTGGATCTTTGCCTGAACAATGTTTTAGTTTATCTGTAGCCTTAGTCATAGAAGAGCTACTCATTTTTTAAACTTAAATATGGTATGAGGAGGAACTTGTAATGTGCCAAGTCCTTTCGGCCTTAGCAGACAGTTCAAATCTTGCATTAGTAACCTTGCATTTTGTGAAAATGTTTCCATTTTTGCGTTGTACAACTAAGCCAATTGATAATTCGAATCGGTGTGGTGAATGTGATGTGTTTCTTACCTGATTACAGTTCTGGATTAGAAGATTCCTATGGCAACTCAGATAGTTTGAAGGAATGCGGCTCCAAAAAGAGGTATTTTTCTTTTAATCAGTTACTTGATTGGAGTTTTTGAAGCAAGAAATAAAAGAGTTGAAAACAGTAGCCTTTAGCACCTAACATCAGAATATGTCTTGTGCTTTGTATATCAGAAAATTGAAAAGCGTCAGTGATGTCTTGTGGCATCATCTAACATATCATGTCCTTCCTGTGTTTTTGAAGTGTTTCTTTTTCCTCTTCCCTATATGATAAGAGACTTTATTTATTTCAGGGTGAGATCTGGAGCATGTGCATCTGATTCAAAAGCACATAGGGAGAAAATGCGCAGGGACAAGCTGAATGACAGGCAGACACACTCTCTCTCTCTCTCCCTTTCTCTCTCTGTGTGCATGCTTGAGTGATGGTTGTGCTGCATTTCTACTTGTGTTTGCTTTTTGTTTGATATTTTTAGAATACAACAAGAACATACCCAGTGTAATCTCACAAGTGGGATATTTTTAGAATATAAAATTGTTTTAATATTCTTCTCTGTTTTTTTTCAAGGTTTCAAGAATTAAGTTCTATTCTGGAACCAGGAAAGCAGCCAAAAATGGATAAATCTGTTATCCTGGGTGATGCAGTTCGTATGGTGGTGCAGTTGAGAGATGAAGCTCAGAAGCTGAAAGAGTCGAACAACAACTTGCAGGAGAAGGTTATTGAATTGAAGGTGCGATGATTGAAATTATTATCTGGTTATTATACTGATTGAGTTTCCCTATCTTATTATTCTCTTTAATGAGCTATGTATAAAGTGGTTCTTGATTGGGCTTTTGCAGGCTGAGAAAAATGAACTCCGAGATGAGAAACAAAAGCTAAAAGCAGAGAAAGACAAACTCGAGCAGCATCTGAAGGCCATGAACACTCAACCTGGATTTTTACCACACCCTCCTGCAATGCCTTCCCCTTTCTCAGCCCCACATCAAGTCTTTGCAAGCAAGATGATGCCATATCTTGGCTACCCTGGAATCCCTATGTGGCAGTTTGTGCCTCCTGCTGCAGTTGATACCTCAGAAGATCATTCTCTCCGTCCTCCAGTTGCTTAAATTGTGGTGACTTCTTGTTACCAGAATTATGCAAATGTTTGTTTCCTATGTCAACAATTTTGTTGACGTTTGTTGACATTTTGTTCTCCTAATATGAGCAGATTGGTACATATACTATAATGAGGTAGTTGATCAACTGATTATGTACACTAATATGTAAATCTCGTTGAAGTTTACATGAATACCTACCTTATGTTATATCATCTAACCAAACATAGCATCCTCTAGACATGCCATTCTTGGTTCAATTTTGACTCTATGATTTTTAATCTGGTTTTGCACTCAGCTAAATAGCTTCTAGTTGTTAGAGTTAGTTCATTCGTATCTTCTATGTGAACAATGCATAGAGTGACTGTGTGTGAATGCTACACTATGCTCTCTGTTTTCCATTTACCCTGTAGATCATATATTGTCAGCTACTAGCTCTAGTTTTTATGGACTTGAAAGGAAGAGCTTGAACACTCATTTGATTAGAAAGCTATACATGCAATTTATTTGTTCAACTTTTTTTTTTCTAGGTCTGGCTTTGAAGTACCTGCAATTTATTTGTTGAGACTCATGTTTGTCCACCTTACAACTTTTTACTCTACATTCCAGTTTAACTAATTTCAGAAATACTGTTTGATACTGAAGTAGAATTTCATTGAAGAAACACTTTCTGTAAATCATGTCACTCCATGTTTGCTAAGTAACGATTCACTGGAAGTTTGTTTCTATGAGAGATAGTAGTAATACAAGCTATTTTATATAAGTAATAATCATGGCT
This sequence comes from Solanum etuberosum, assembly GCA_029582245.1. Lineage (NCBI taxonomy): Eukaryota > Viridiplantae > Streptophyta > Magnoliopsida > Solanales > Solanaceae > Solanum > Solanum etuberosum. Next base: position 5,398 of record JAJONR010008313.1, on the reverse strand, counting down.
TAAACATAACAATTGGAAATACGCAGGTATTTGTAATAATCATGTGTTAACTCATAATCCAGATTACAAACATTTCATAGCCCCAGTTCACCCGTGTTCTCTAATAGTATGATATTCTTAACAAAAGCTTCCCAAGAAGCATCTAATTCTTTATAGAGCATAAAAATGCAAGATTTGGACAATGCCTTGAATTGGACCATCTCTTAAGGCTTCCTTGTTTTCTTATCTTAGCAAGGCTGTTTGAACCCCATGTAATTCCCACTAGTGTAATCCCTCCAGATATCAACAGCTCCAAAACTAGTCATGAGAACAGTGCTTAAAGCCATAACTATGCCAACAGAAAATACAATAAGGGATGCTCTCCCATGATGCTCTATGGCTCTCTGAACCACTACTAATCCAATGATTGAGGCAATACAACATACAACTGCAAAGATGAGGGCATCGTCCACGTGTTCCATCCCTAGAAATAGATATTGCACAGCTGACATGGTAGAGGAGAAAAACACCATGAATGAGCAGGTTGCTGCTGTCACCTGGGGTAAAACAAAGTCATCAGTGTTGTGAGAAAAAGACTCACAAATTTAAGGATAAGTAAGATGGAAAAACAGCAAGTAGCAAAGCTTACTTCAGGAGTTATTCCGACTTGGATTAAAAGGGGACTAATTAGCATTCCACCACCAATTCCAAAAACGCCTCCTAGAATCCCTGCTAGTAGTGCCATTATCGGGAAGATGAGCTTCCCTGAAGGTCCATGTTTAGTTTCACTGGTTCCTTCCTGCATTTAACGAACCAAGTTAGTCCTTGATCAAGAAATTAAGCAAACAACACACTCTCTTATAACTTATATAAATACCTGTTTCTTGGAAGGCATGTTCTGCTGACTTTCTCTATTATACAAGATCCATGATGTAAAGATGATGGCCAAAGGAAACTGAATTGATGAAATGATCCAGTATCCCACTCCACATGCCTCCATAGGAATGATGCCCTGTACATAGATTTGAACAGTTTCTGTTACAATGTTACTAACAAGTAACCTAGCTTTTAAAAAATTCTTACTGCCTCATCACTACTTTTCTTTTTTTTTCCCTCGTCTTGCAATTAGCGTCCTTAAAATTAGCAATAACACATCTCAAGTCTATAATCTAAAGTAACAGACCCTACTTTCTTTCCCGTTTCAAGATCGAAGAAAGTGAAAGATAATGTGCATCTCTCAACTAAATGTCTTTTAGTCTATTATTATGCTAGAAAGGGACTAGAGTCGTATGGCGTATTATAAGCTGAATTTAAGTAATTCTCCCCGTTTCATTTTGTTTGTCTTATTTTCATAGTCTCAACACAAGTTCTCACAATTCTGAAAGAAGACAGGAATGATGCTACCAACTAATATACCAAGAGTAGTGTTAAAAAAGAAGAGAAAACAGCAGTGTACCATAAAAGAAGATGAGAAATAAAAATGAACTTAACCTTAAAAGGGAACAGAGAGAAGTATTAAATACTTGAAAACCTGAAGTAAACTTCCAGGGACTTAAGGTCACATGAAACATCATATATAAGACTAAGTTATGGCATAAAGTGTCCAAAAAAGGAAAATTCAAGACAAATGAAAAAGATACGTGTACACAAAAGAAGAGAAGTGAAGACAAGATAAAAGTAGGCATACTTGTCCATATTGATTTCCACGAAGAAGATAGAGGAAAAAGAAGGAAAACCAGAACATCACCAACATCCCCATTTTCATCCATGGAATGTTGCTAATTATTCCTCCCTTTCCTTCCTTCTTCTCCAACAAAGCCTCATCATCTTCATCACAACTTTCATTTTTCAGCAACCCATTTTCCAATTCCGATTCCAATTTCCAATAAAAGAATCCTGATTTACATGTCTTGAAAGTGCAAAAACCAAGAAACAGAGCAAACAGTATATTGATAAGCCATTCTGGGAGGACCCTATTGCATATAACTCCAATACTGACACCCAACAACATGCATGGCTCCGAAAGCAATGCTATATCAAAATCAATCAAAATCTTGCCTCCATATTTGGGACTTTTAACAAACATGTTAGTTACAACATTAGCAATAGAGCCACCTGTGACCATAAATGCAGAAAAACTTGAAGCTGTTTTGAGGTCTACACCAGCAATTATAGTAAGAATTGGTACATACAAGCCTCCACCTCCAATCCCACCAGCACTTGATATAGAGGCTGCTAAAAAACAGAGCACCCCTGCTACTACAGTTGAAACTCCAAATTTTAAACCCTCATCTTCTTGTTTCTGCTGCTGATTATCCCTCCATTCATAAATTGCATTCAAGAATTGATCCAATTTGGGGATATCTGAGGTGGGGTTTGTCTGTTTTGCTATAGAAAATCTACAAGATGCCAAAAAAACAAGAAAAAATATAAACTTTAAGTAGTTGTTGTGACAATTCATTTTCTTGAATTTTTTTTGTCACAATGAGAGAGTGCTTTGGAGTAGGAGGGGTTTTTATGATAGTGTTGTGGCTTAAAAGAACGATGATTTAAAATAGGCATAATACATAAATATATTTTTAACTTGCTTCATCTAGTATTTATATCCTTTAATTTTTTGTGTACACAAATAGACACTTAAATTTGTACAAAATTGAACTGTAGACACATGTTTCCTATATGACATCTTGTGTGGCAATTCACATCCTACATAACATCTTATGTATAATATGTCACATAGAATGCATGTGTCTATTTATTTAATTTTATACAAGTTTGAGCATGTATGATGCATTTATGAAACTTTTAGTGAAGGTATAGTACAAAATGCATGGGGGTAACTAGAATTGTTTTGCCACTTGTCAACCAATTGTCTACATCATCAACATCCAAGCATATATTTGGCTTGTTAACAGTGGAGTTGCTTCTTAGGATGGTATAATATATAGTATATCAGATACATAATAATGACTGATCAAATTGCTACTCTTTTAAGTGAAGAAATTGAAGGGGTTGAGGAATGAGTTGAAATAGAGACAGATGAATGCTTAAAGGCTCAAGCTCTACATAACATTAATTGTCTTTATGGCAATAGCACGTATTTGAGAACAATAAATAAGCAGAATCTGAAAATGACTTGTTAAGGGTCTGAATTACCAAAGGAACAAAAAGATGGACGCTCCTAAGGTAATTTTTTTTTTTTTTTTTTAGAAAACAGAAGTAGGAGCATGTACCCTAAGAAGTTGAAAACCTTAGACCCTATAATGGTAGGATGGGGCATTAATTAAAAAAAAAAAAAATTAGTTACAATCTGTTGTTAATCTGTTGCTAAACAATATGTAGCTAACAGAATTTTATAATAATTCGTCACTAATCTATCGGTAACTTATTAAAATTACGATTTTTTATTGTTTATATGCCGAGGAAGTGTTAGCTTTTTAAAAGATAGGTCATAGGAGCAATAAAAAATATTTGTAAGTATTGATTGAAAATGTCTTGTCTATGAAGACTTTAAATAACTAATTTAAAACCAAAAAATCTATATAATTTAAAATTTCAAAAAACTAAAATATCCAACAAACTAAGCAAAATCTAATAAAAATTTAAATAAACAAACTAATAAGTATTGTATTTTACGACAAACTAAACAAAATCTGATAGTAATTTAATATTCAAACTCATTTAAATAATGCTAATTTTTTTTTTAGTGCAGTAACTAGTAACTGAAACCAAATTCAACACTCCTCTTCTTAAATATGAAAAACTCCTCCTCCTCCTTTTACTTGATTTTCATTAGTTCAACCTAAAAATTTTAGTATACAAAATGTTGAGTCCCACATCAAGCTGATTCTAATTCTATGACTTTCAAATGTCATGATGATCGAGCCTGGTACTCCAAGTACCGGCGGAACCAGGAATTTAGCTAAGGTGTGCAATTTTATTTTTCATTTATGTTAAGAGTGTACAAAATTAAATATACATTCATAATAATTAATATTTAACCTATGTACATCACATAATCTTCCATCGAATAGTGTATATCAGACCATCTTTTGCCTTAGATGGCTCCGCCCATACTCTCACCTAGGTAGAATATAATAGACGAAACTGACGTGTGTAACTTGCTTTTAAATCAATTGATACATCACGCGAATAAACTTTATTTTGGAGTGCTTGTGTAACAAAAACGGATGAAATGAAGCATCATCGAAGCTTCTTGGATTTGATAAGTTGGATGATTAATTTTTGGCTTCCTTGCTGGGGTAAACTTGGAAAAATATGAATGCATGTGCTCACTATTTACATATCATATGGAGTAATAAATATGTATTATTATTCTTATATGGGAAAAGACATAAATTTCCTCCGAACTTATATCGAAAAGTCATGATGACCTATTACACATCTTTACTATTCAAAAATGAATTTAATACCACCCTGAGAAGTGTAACGCCACTCTCACTGGGTGTAGTGTAATACACTCGCCGCCACATCAATGCTACGTCAGCGCCATGTCAGAAATTATAAATTTTTTTAATTTTTTTGTTTTATTTTCTTTGTTAATTATTTTTCTTTTGTTAATAATATTTTACACTAATTAATTATTAAAATTCTCTAATAATTATACCTTTCACATCACAAAATTTCACCCACTCCATCTCTTATCTCACATAAAAACCATATCCGGCTACCTTATTCACTATTGATTCTTTGTTCTTCACCACCGCCATCACCTTCAACTCTTCTTCTTCTTCGCCATTCACCACTAAATATCACCATCACCATTTCCAATATAATATTTTTCTTCTTCACCATCTTCAATTTCCACTCTTTATTTTCAAAATCGTTACCCAGCGCCACCACACTCATAAAGTTGTCATCTTCACCAAATTCAAAAATTGATTAATCTTCTCCATCATCTTCAATTTCCTCTCTTTTTTTCACCCATTACCTAGAACCACCATACATATAAAGCTGCAATTACAACCAAACCCAAAGATTGTTTAACAACCAAAATTTCTTCAACAAAATAAAAAAATAGAAAAGATCGAAACAATCAATCAAAATCACCTAAACATAACTTAAGGATTTATTTATTTAGGTTTATCTGAAATTCTTTTTAGATTATTCATTTAGTAAAAATTATCACAAAATACAATTATTCAATAACAAATCTAAGAGAATTAACCTAATTGCTAATCAAAAAGAAAAGTTGTGCTTTGAGATTGTGATGTATAAAGAATGAAGAAGAAGCGATGTGAAAAAGAAGAATAGGTGTGAAGAAGAAGAGGTGTGGGGGTAGGGGTGGGGTGGAGGAGGGTGAGGGGGGGGGGTTAAAAGCTGATTCTAATTCTAATTATTATTTTTATTTTTATTTTTAACTGACGCGTTTAGTTTTTATTTTCATTTTATTTCTTTG
>JAJONR010008312.1:0-34640 GCA_029582245.1 Solanum etuberosum | reverse complement strand
TAGAACTAAGATTATTGATTAATGATTTGTATGTATTGGGTTGATTTGGGTTCAGCTCGAGAGAGTGAATCCTAAACCCAGTCCTACCCATCTTGCTCGAGAGAGAAGATGCATTAAGGTTATAGGTTGTTCTTAATTTCTATTCTTGTTGATGTTTGAGATAAATCGCTTGAAGCGGAATAGTTGTTCGAGAGAAAACTATTTCAATTATAGTCTAGCCTATCCACTGATATTTAGCTAATTTCTAGTAGTTTCAATTACCCATATATCGAATTTGCCTATAATCGATCACATCTCGAGAATTCCCTTCCTTATTGTTATCTCTTTACTATTTGACCGCGTTGTAGTTGAAAATTGCAAACCAAAACCCCCCATTTGACATTCGTGTCACCCCTTTTATTTGTTTTATGTCTTTTTCGATAATTTCTATTCCTATGGCTGATTAGACCACATTCGTTCTTCTTAATTGAATTTGAAAACGTACAGCTCCTTGTGGGATTCGACCCCAACTCATTTTTTGGGTTTTATACTGCTTAACGATCGTTTACACCTAGAATTGGATGAGGTGTGCTTGAAACCTTAATCAATGGACTTATCAGCGAGTTGGAGAATGACAGTGGTTTGCTTCTGACTACCCAACCCAAGCTTTTTATACAATGATAAGGGCATAAGATTAATACTCGCACCTAAGTCACACAACCCCCGGGCATGCACACTTTACCCAATTGTAATTTGCACAGTAAAACTACCCGAATCTTTTAACTTCTTGGATAATCTATTTTGAATTTTAGAGCTGCACTCCTCAGTAAGTGGTACAATTTCATACTCCATGAGCCTCCTCTTGTTAGCCACTATCTCCTTCACATATTTAGCATACTTCGGAATACCCTGAAAAATGTCAACCAAAGGCAGGTTAATGTGAACCTGTTTAAGGAGAGAGAAAAACTTACCGAAGCATTCGTCTTCATTCTGCTTTCTGAGTCATTGTGGAAACGGAGGGGGTAGTTTCTTTTGAGGAACGAGCGTCTCAACATTGGAGTTCTTTACTACCTCTTCCACTTTCTGTTCTTTATTACCTGCCTCAGCATCTCTGTTCTTTGGAGCTAGTTCCTCTAGTTGTAACCCACTTCTAGGACTTACCACATTCAGTTGCTTTGGGTTGGGTTCAGTATCACCGGGTAGTCCACCTTGGGGACGCAAGTTCAGAGAATTGGCTACTTGCGCAACTTGTTTCTCTAAACTCATTTGGGATATTTGGATGTTTCTGATGTTCTCATCCTGCTTATCTATCCTAGCATTTATCTTTATCCCTAGTTCAGCCATGAGCTTTTGGAGTAACTCCTCATTAGTCATCCCCCCCATTGGTGCACTAGGATTTGCGCCTTGGTTAGGATTTTGGTATTGTTGCCCAGCCCCTTGGGAACGGTATTGGTTGGCCCCTTGCGCTTGGTTTTGGTTTTGGTTTTGGTTCCCACCCCATGAGAAGTTATGATGGTTCCTCCAACTAGAGTTATAGGTATTACCATAGTTTTGCTGACCTCCACCACTTTGCACATTACCCACATAGTTTATGGAATCCGGGTTTGCCTCACATAGTTCGGTTTCATGAGCTCCACTACCATATACTCCACACCAATTAGCTGCCTCTGGTACCATATTAACTGGTGCTTGGTTTAGGGACATTTGTTTGAAATGCATGGTCATGTTATGTTGCATTGCATCAAGTTTTGCAATTATTGTGGTGGCTTGGTCCACATCTAAGATTCCTGCGGCCTTTTGTGTCGTGGTTCTTGTTATTTCTCCTTCATAACCGGGGTTTCCTTCAGAGAGTTTATCTAGGAGATCAAATAGCTCTTCACACGTTTTCGGTAACGCTTGTCCACCTGCTGCACTATTAAGAAGTACCTTTGCATTATAATCCAAACCCTCATAGAAAGTGTGAGCAAGTACCTCATTAGCCCGATAGTGAGGCGGACAGGCATTTAACAATTTTTTGAATCGACCCTATGCTTGGTGCATATTCTCCCCATTTTTCTGTGTGTAGCTCCGTATTTCTTTCCTCAACTGTGCGGTTTTACTTGATGGAAAAAATTGACTCAAGAACTTCTTTGCTAGATAATACCATGTAGTGATGAAGTTTGGTGGCTCTTGGTCTAACCACTGCCTGGCAGCTCCCAATAACGAGATAGGAAACAACGTCAACCTCACATAATCTGATAACACACCATTCGATATGTATGTATCACTCATCTCTAAAAAGTTCCTAATGTGGATTTGAGAATCCTCGTGAGGGAGTCCGGTAAATTGCCCCATTGAGTGGATATGATGTACCATGTTCTGTTTTAGTTCAAATCTTCCCCCCGGTGCTGGTTTCCTTATACTAGACGCTAGATTGGCTGTGAGTGAGACTGCCACATCACGTACTGGTCGTGCCGGTATGATCCGGGGTACCTCTTGGTTATTCAAGTCTTATTGGTTGTTCACATTTTCTTGGTTGTTATCCTCATTGTTTTTCGGGATTCCTAGACCTAATTCTTGCTGACATCCTACGTTTGGCATTTTTCTGCATCGGCGTAAAGCTCTTTCGGGTTCATTATCTGGTTCGACAAGTTCTCCCTTCCGAGCCAGACTTGAAAGCCTAGTGCCTGCAATAAAAGCTAAGATCAAGTTATTAACACCTGAATATTCTAATTGTAGACTTAAGAAATTCGAATATAAATCAATTTCTAAGTCCCCGGCAGCGGCGCCAAAAACTTGTTGCTCCCCAATATACACGTAAGTGTACGTGGTAGCTCAAGTAATATAGTTTCGTAAAGAAATGAGTTATCGTTCCCAAGGAACTTGTGATCGACTTATATTTTACTTAAATCTACAACTAAACAAAAGTAACCGTTCAAAAAGATAGTGATGATTGTTAACTACTATTCCTAATTATGCAATAAATTAAAAGTAACCAATTGCGAACGACTTTAAGATGATATTTCAAGCAAGTAAAAGATAATTCTAGGGCTGCATCATGCAATGGATCTCATGTATCATATTCTTGGCCTAGAACTAATTTCAGTTGTCAAGTTACTGGTTTTCAGGGTTAATTGTATGAGTCGGGTCTCTCGACCCCTAGTCGCCTACTCCAGTTAGCAGTCTAACTACATTGTTGAGCGGGGATAGAAGGTCTAACTGGCGAGCATTTATATTTCATCATGTTTTGTAACCAAGCAAGTTGTTCATCCGGGCGTCACTCCTGAACACACATCAACTCGTAATGGATGATCGAGCTTTCTATATTCGCTGGTCTATCTACCCTCTCCTCTCTCGATTTTAAGAATATACAATAGATTTATCTTATGGTGCACAAGCATAAAATACTAAAACACAAATATAGAAGTAACTTATATTGACAACCAAGAATTAATTCAAGAACCTTAAATAATCAACATTTAATCTGTAGCTACAGCCCCAGAACTAGGGGGTTTAACCACTCATAATATTCGGAAACCACAAAATACAATTGTTCATGTGATTTCCAGAAATAAGAAGAGTTAGAAAGGTAAAACCTATTACAAATGATGGAACTTGCTCTTGTACACCAAAATAATGTCGAACCCCCTACAAATTAGCCCTAGGGGTCTATTTATAAGAGTAGGAAAAAATAAAGTCGAATTCTACTTCAACTAGGAGACCTATTTTAATCTATTTTTGCTGAAAAATTTGGAATTCCCTTGGGGTATCGTGCCACCCATCGCGCCAGGAAGCAGTGCCTGAAGTTGGGCTCCTGGAGCGTCGCGCCCACCAGTGCGACAAAAAAAGGGCCCTGAAGTTAGGCCCTTTGCACGTCGCGCCAGACAGAGCTCCTGAAAAAGGGCCCTAAAGTTTTGCCCTTGGCGCCTCGCGCCAGACAGAGCGCCAGGCTGTGGTGGTTTTAGCCTTAGTCTCTTTTCCCGTTTCTTTGCTCGTTCTTTCTTCGTTTAAATTCCAATCTCCTTAAGAGTTCCTGAAACACTAATAATGTGTTTTAGTGTACTATCATCAGAAGTTACACAAAATCAAGCTAATGAACTAAAGATCATTCTTCAATTTAATCTCATAATGGGAAAATATCGACGACTTTGGCATATAAATATGCCTAAGATCAATGTATACAAATTACAGGCTAGAAAAACTACAAAAGTTTGGTGAGGTTGGTGCACAGTCTCCAAGTGTGACAGAATCCTCAGCCAATAGCATGGCCTCGAAGGTTGTGTCTATCCTTCATAAGGATATCCTCAATAGACACAACCTTAGTTTTTGCATTCCTGAAATTCTCAAGAACGCAAGAAAAAACCACTCCTTTCAAGAAGTATTCTCCTCAAGCGCAACAGGGACCTGATAGAGCTGCATGTGTCTTAGTTGTCATAGGTTTATACTTCCGTGCTTATATTGTAAATCTATTCCTGAGCTATAAAGGAATTGGATCTTTGTTCTGTTCAGCTAAAGTCTAAGTCAGTTAAGGTTTACTGATTTAGTGGGCAGCGTTGTAGCTGCTTAGTTGAATTCTAAATCATCTAAGTGTTAGGTGGTTTAGTGGGAAACATTGTCGTTGATTAGTTGGAAGTCTAAGTTATCTAGAGTTAGGTGGCTTAGTGGGCAATAGAGTTATTGCTTAGTTGCTTTCTTTGTAGTAGAGTTGCTACATTGAGGGGGAAGGGATTTAGAGTTAAATTCCTAGGTTGCAGCTGTTGTAATCTACATTGTTGCTCCGTTTGAGTGAAATGGAGTTGGTTTGAAAGCCTGTGAGGACAGGTCGTGGTTTTCACCGCCCTTGAGCAAGGAGGTTTCCACGTAAACTGCTTTGTTGTTTTCTTTACTGTTTACACCTTCATTACTGTTCTTACGGTGTTAAGGAACCTGGTCCGTTGACTGATAGTGGACGCATACATCTTAACATGTCATTTATGATAAATCTACCTATCGAGTCCGAATTTTACTCTATATACATTAGTAAATCTCCAAACATCTTGGAGGTGTGTACGACTATTATTAGTAGCCTTGTTAACTAAAGTCATCTTTCGCGATTCATGCTTGGCTTGTATCGTAGTAGTCAAGACAATGATACGAAACACTTTCACGATCACTGATTAAGAATAAACGAACAATAGCAACATCACAAGATTTGTTACTGAATAAAACATTTGCAATGGAGAATTATGATGAATAAGAAAGCTACCATTTCAATTTGGGAATACCATAGATAATAATCAACATAGCTACTTTGTTCAATTACATTTAAAAAAGAAAAGAAAGAATCATCAACTAAACTAGAGAAAAAATGAATGAAAATTTTCCTAACTACTCTTTTAAGTACAAGTGGAACTTCAGTAAAGAAAAATATTGAAATAGAGTCATGTACTAGCCATATCGTCGTCTTTAAGCAACTCCAGCCACCTCTGCCGCCTCAAATTGAGATCCCTCTATTAACATAGCTTTCTCAAACTGAATCGCACTTCCCTATTTACCATATTTGAGCTCAAAAATGACTCAGATCCCTGCGCTAACAATTACGAAAAAACAAATTTAACAAGCATATACACAACATTTGGCTTTGACATATATAGTAGTTTCATATACAATATATTGTGGTACTAATGACTCAGTCTAATAAAAAATCAAAAGATTTCAATTACTAGGATGTACTGTTCAGGTCATCTCGTAGTCACATCGATTATTCGATTCATTACCTTGTCACCTCCTACCAACACAAGTACTTAAACATATGTGAAAATTTGCAAGCACTTCATTGACTACTAGGCCACACCCTCGGGGTGTGTACTTGCGTGCTATGATTATGATGTTTTCACCAATTCAATTTCCCAATTAATAATTTGATCAGTGGATAGTCTCAAGTAAATGAAGAAAAACACAGATGCCAGGTTTACCTTACCTTAAGAAGCATCATCATCCGAACTAGAATCATCAATTCTCCTATCTGTGAAAGCTGGAAAAAGCTTATACCGGAGATCGAGGGATGGTGGATTGGTGGACTTTGAAGTTTTACTTGCCACATTCTCCTTCTTTGGCTTACCGCTTATCTTTCTCTGAGCATTTTTCACATCTATGCATACCTTATCTAATATTATCAGAAAATCACGAACGATAACAAACAATCATAAGCCTTCATTATTCCCTGCATTTCCGTGGATATAATCTCCCGTGCTTTTAACTAAGGCCATAATTCTTTTTTCTTCCTCGAATAACCACATGATTTCAAGCTCAGCATTCTGCACAAAACTCTTCAGGGTCTGGTGAAACCTATTTTTATCATCTACGTTCTTCATTTCTGAATTTTGGAAATCCCGTCATTCTTTTAGTGCACAACCAAGCTTGGATACTGTGCCAGTTAAGCTGTCTGCATCCAAAATTGCAGCTTTTTTCACATTTTCAAGTTCACTACTCAAACAACATGTAGACCAGTACTTCGATAATACTCCTCTGTGTCTTGAGACTGATCCTCGGGTAGATCATCAGACTTGATGCTAGACACGCTCCCTCGATTTCTGGCATGGGCAGCTCGTATACCTTTTGAATGGATTATCTCTTGAACAACAAAATGCAACAACGTAGTTTTTCCCTCTATTCCTTTTACATATGATAGTTTCAGAAGCGTGTCAAGTTTAAATGCTTGAGCACCACCACGAAATGTTCCATCATTCATACGATTGCCAGTTTTCAAAACAGCCTCAAGGAGCTTGTGAAACAACCAGCTCTTCCGTAGTTCTGTGCAAGCACCCTGAGCATAAAATAAGATGCACCAAACACAAATGTCAAGATACTTGTAAAAAACAAAGGAATGTTAAGGCTGCAAATGTAAGGTGCAACAGAGATTCTTTAACTCCGTGCCAAGTCAAAACCAGACAAACAAAATGAGACAGAGAACATATGGCTGAATTTATTCTGTCTTTTCAATATCCAACATATGGTGTTTGCTGAGGACTTGATGTTATTCTGTAAGGGTGATATTCAATCAGTAGCTAGATTGATGGAGACAATTAGGCAATTTAGCAAGGTCACAGGATTGGTTGGAAAATATAGATAAATCCAACATTTTTTTCGCAGGGATGGGAGATCGATCATATTCAGGACCAGTTGCTGCAGTTGACATGCTTCTCAATTGGCACTTTGCCCATTAGGTACCTTGGATTGCCTTTGTCATCAAAGAAGTGGTGCAAAATGGATTGTCAAGTGTTGGTTGATAAAATTACCCAATCACAAATGCCTACTCCAAGACACAGTCTTATGCAGGGAGGTTGCATGTGATCAATGCTGTCCTATTTACTATCTATAATTTTTAGGGGACAGTTTTTATTCTACCACTAAGTTTACTGAAGGAGGTTGATAAGAAGTGTAGAGATTATCTATGGGGGAGAAAACAGGGTACAATAAAGGTAGCTCTAATTGCATGGGAGAAGGTATGCACACCAAACAAGAACGGACGGCTTAATGTCAAGAGTTGTAAAATGTGGAACATGGCATGTGTGGGGAAGCTGGTTTAGCAACTTGCTTGCAAAGAGGATACTCTTTGGATTAAACGGGTACATGGTATTTATATGAAAGATGGTGATGATATATGGACTCATGTCTCTCCAACAGATTTAACTGGTACTGAAGGAAATTGAACTCAATCAGACGAAGCATGATTGATTAGTATAGAGATGGAACGTATTGTTTAACTGAGAATGGCACATATTCAGTAAGTAGAAGCTACCTAAACCTAATGGGGAACCTGGAGAGAGTACAGGAAGCTGATATGGTATGGAGCTCTATTCTTCTACCTAGACAAGATACATACTCTGGCTAGCAAATCAAGATAGACTGTTGACAAAGGAGAGAATGAACAAACTACATATCCCATGTGGACGATACTCATGCTGTTTGTGTGATGATAACAAAGAGGACTCCCAGCTGCACCTATTTTTTGAATGTAGGTGGACAATGACAGTGCAAGAAGAGCTGAAAAGATGGTCAGGATGCAGAGTTCAGAGGAAGAAGGTGCTGCCATGTTTAAGATGGATAAAAGAGAGACACTGGCAACTATTCAGAAAGGAATCGGCAACTATTCAGAAAGGAACCGGCAACTACAATTTTGAAGGCAAGGATCTACAACACATGGAAGGTAGAAAATGATGTTTTAGCCATTGATGCCTCCTCCTCAAGACTTCAAATAAAGAGCAAGGATTCTAGTCTCTTGAAGGCAAATGGAATATCAACCAAAATTTTCAGGAATCGTTCCGCAGGCCCAAGCTGAGAGAGATCCCCATTGTAGAGCCTCAGCTTCAATTCTTCGTCAGCAGTTGGTGCCATCTTAAGCAATGTTTGAAGGAGTTCATATGGAAGTTCATTTCCTGGGTCAGAATATAATCTTAGTCACTGTTGTCATAGATGCAGAATATACAACAACCTGATATTTCCATTTCCAAGAAATTGACCCACCAATATACAAGTATATGAATGTTTCGCCACTTGACTGTGAAGGAAGTACAAACTCTTGTTACAAGAGTATAATCATTCTGATCATGATAACAATTACCTGTCCTGAAGCGGTGCTACTTTTTTTACTTCTAAAAGGACGTTTTTAAGATAATGTACACTTAATGCTAGTAAAATTCTGTCAATCAGATTTGTCAATGACCATGCAAAGTAAGACGCTCAGCAAAGCCTCAACGATAATATGACGTTACAGATAGATAACCCTCATAACAGGAGTAAAGCTTCTCTTAATGTACACGTGGTTGCAGAACCAAAGATGTAGAAAGGCACAAATAAGGTTATAAAGACGATCAATTTTAGTGTTTCCTTATCTTGATATGTTGAAGGGAACAGGAGATCACCTTCTTTAAGGGCATCACAAACTTCTTCCAGGCGGTATCTGCTCAGAAATCCCTGCTGCAGCCGCAGCAATGCCCGTAACAGTTCCCAAAGGGATCTCACTTTTAGAACCGTTCGACTCCATGTAAAAGTTTTCCCCATTTTATTGTGGGAATCATCACTGACTGAATGATTACCAGCATTACCGTGCCTTGAAGCTGATGAAAGATTAAAGTCTCAGAAACATCAGTATACCAAAAGCCAAAATTAATATTTATACAAGAGAGAAACAAGGAATAGAGATGTACCAACAAAATAGTGACTTATGCTTAGCCTAAGAAGAGGCCTCTCATCATTTTCCCCTTTCTGTATCTAATCCAACCCCACAAACCTTGCAATAGCATATAAAAAAGAGCACAACAACAATAAATGTAACTGCAGCAGTCACAAGAACTGCAACCAAAACTGTTTTAGTGTTGCTCTTTTTCTTATTTGATTGACCATCCCAAGTAGAGTTTTGACTAGTAGAAGACTGATCACTAGGACCAGAGGTTTTGCTAGAATCGTTGTTGTCTTGAGGAAAAATGGCTTTGTAGGAGGACGGGCAGGTGGTGGAGAATTGGGAGTTTCAGAACTGGAAGTAGCTGAAGCAGGAGCAGGAGCAGGAGCAGGAGCTGGCGCATCTTCAACCTGAAGCAATTCACTCTGTCTAGGTGCACCATACCAGGAAAAGAGGAATTCCATGCATCTGGTATACCATGTAGGTGAATGCTTCTCCTCTCCCGAAATAAGAAACAAAAGATTTTTCTTCACTAGACAACCCATAAGGACTTCCTTGGTGAGTAGATTGGAATTTTTCTCTTTATTTTTAGTTAATGATCTTCTGTTAGTAAAGATTCCGTTTGCTTCTTCTCCAGGATCACTAAACTCAAGATCTTTAACAACTTCATTAGAATGTACCAACTCTAGCCTACAGTTCAACCATAACTCTTCAGCCTGCAGCAGAAGATTATAATCAGAGCTGCTTATGAATAGTTATTCTTGAATATGTACAAATCAAAATTCCGTTAAATTTTAGAGACCAACTTTCAATTACTTACAATATTTCAAAAAAAAAAAGTTGGCATCTAGGTCTACTTGTGCCACCAAATTCAAACTTCTTATACACCTAATCAAAAAGAAAAACATATTAATGGTGTTTTGGTAACGATTAATAGGCCACTTTGTCAAACTGCAATTGTGGTCTAGTGCGCCCCTCAAAGATCGAGTCAATAGGCAATGAGACACATGCATTCGGCTCAAAGTAACAATTTTAAATTGGTTTTAAGGAGGACATTTGAGCCTTATCACCAGGCACCCATGATTAGAGTTCTCCAAATATAGCTCCAAGAGCCCTCTATAGGCTCGAAGTTGTAGGAGAACGAACAATTTTGGAAGAGCATTGACTCTCCACTTATGGGGTGGTCAGTGACTATTCGATATGTTAGGACACTATTTAGTTCCACAAATTTGAGGGGTTTAAAATGCCTCGCAACCCATATATCCCTTCTTGGGTGCGAGAGTTTTACATGGCATATGCTTAGGCCTTACCAAAGTAGAGGAACAACATAGTTTGGAAGCCCTTGGATGAGATTGAGGTTTGTGTTATGATGGTACAATGCCATGTAAGAGAAACCAACTCGTTCCTGGATACTCTATCAAATCTAGCTGATATGTATCAAATAAGGATGCACCATGAACTTGATGCTCTAAAAGGTTGGCAGGCACCATTGATATCTGATATTTCTTCACCTTGGATGGCTGATGGTGTGAGAATTGAGAAGAAAGATCTAATTGCAGGGCCAGTACTGGTTCAGGTTCATTAGCAGCAACATCATGCCATCGCAGAATAAATACATCCTTTTGTATCCCAAGGCGGTGTTAGTGGGTAGAATCATCGATTGAGAGTATATCAATGTGGGTTCAATTATTGTGGAGGAGATGCTTCTAAGGGCCAGACATAAGCAGACATCATTGCCATACCACATCTTTATCACACAGTTGTGTGAAAAGGCTGGAGTTTCCTTTTTGGGGAAGGTTGATGCGTGGATCATCCTGGCCTCCCTCAATGACATCCAGAGGATTGAGGCCGACTATTTACAGGACTACGCAGCTCGGAGGAAGCCACCACCACCAGACACGATGCCCATGGTCGATCTTTCTATACTATCTCTCGAGGCCACTCCATCCGCTCCTACTGTGGAGCCATTAGGTATACGTCTGTCTCTTTCAGTTCTCTCCACTTTCAGTTTGACACCTCTCTGACTGAGGTTCAAACACCTGGAGCCTTAAGCAAGAGAAAGGAGAGTTGAAGAGTAGTTGGTGATTCGCCGAATGTTATCGATGAGCCTGACTAGCATCACCTAATGGGTCACGCATTGAGTTTTAGGTGATATTTTGAGAAGCTATAAATAGTCCAAAGGAGAGGAAAAAGGGAGTCAGATTTTGACAAAGAGTTCCAAATTTAAAAACAGTTTGGAGAGAGAAACAATTTTCGTTTGTGAAGAACACTTTTAGTTTTGGGGGTTTTCAACTTTTGTTCTTGAAATTGATAAAATGAAGTTGAATCTAAAGTGTGTTTGTTTGTAATTACATAATTTCATGTTACCCATGGCTGCTCTCAGACAAGGTATAATTTCTTTACACTTTGTGATAGGTGGCTAAAACCCCAAGATCTAGAGGTGCATTTATGGGGTTATGTGATGATCTAATGTAATGGGTATTGTGTTACGCATTTATGTTGTTCATACATGGATTTGGGCTAATTAGCATCGGGTTAAATTATGGGATAAGGTTGCAAACTTAATTCCTATTTCTGGTCTCTGATTGATGCTCGAAAGAAAATGATTGAAGTGGGTAGTTAGTTCGATACTAGCAATTTCGGTTTGATGTTTGTATCTTGATTGAAAAAAGAGGTTATGGGTTGGTTCTATTTGCCCCATTTGAGCATCAAAAGAGAGAATAAATTAAGGTATTGGGTCGTGTAGTATTTCACATAGATAAGACCGGAAGGAGATTCCCTGAACTGATGCTATGAAATTGAAAGAAGATTAGTGTCATTGATGATGACCCAACCTATCCGTGAATATTCATCACTATTGATTTCCAATCTCCGCATCCTTAGATTGCTTGTTACTTATTTAATTTTATAAAATTCTTGTTTAATTGGTACTATTGATAACAAAATCTTCTTCGTAAATTTGGTGGAATTATCTACCCACTTATTTTTACTCTTATAAATGAATGAATTTACAATCCAAATTTCTTGATTGAATTCTCCGCGCTATATCATTCTCTATGGGATTCGGCCCCGACTCTTTGTTTGGTGTTTTTATTAACGACGACCGCCTACTCTTTTCATTGTTTTTGAAGAGTAGTTTGAGCATTATCACCTGCCAGCTTTTATGTCAGGGCTATTTCAGGTCTTTCCCTATGTGTTTAATACCTAAACTATGTCGTTTTAATCCCTATTCTAAGCCCTATATAAGTGATTTAAGTCCTAAAAGCACCCATTCTAAATCATTCACCTAAATTCTAAGTTTCCCTCCAAGTTCATCCCCAAATTCCTCTCTAAGGCTAAGGAAGAAAAACCTAGTGTTTAACTTCAAAATTTTAAATTCACCATAGATATTTGGCCTTTATAACTAAGGTATGTTAGTATTCACTTATGGAGTCCTTTCCTCCATAGGGTTACTCAAAGATCTTTCAATTTTACAAGTTAGATTCTCAATTCGATATTAGGGTTTATTCAATCTCCATGGATTCTTTTCAATCATGATTCTCATTGCTTGTTTCTCTATTTAAATGCTTAAATTGAAGTAATTACATTATTTCGAGTTGAATTCATATGAACCCATGTATTATCCATGATTTTAGACTATGAACACATGATGAAGCTTATGATCTTTGAAATATGACTTTTATAAAGATATGCATGCTTTAATGAAAGAGATGAAAATGATTTAAGGATGCTTTGAGACGAAAGTATCAATGTTATTGTTGTGAAAGGTTTTATCACATACTACTAAGATTATGATTGTGAATGATTTTCTCACCTAAGTTGAATCAAGTTTTAGGAGCTATTCTAAATGAACTCTATCTTGGATTGGTGGCTTAATTGTGCCTTTTCATTGATTATAAAATGAATATGATTAATGACTATTCCATAGGATTTTACTTAGCACCGAGAAAACTTTTGGAATGAAGGTTTCTGCTGAGTGTCTGTGGACCTTTTATTAGCAATCCTGAAGTGATGGAACTATGTGCCACTATAGGGTTTGTCTAAAATAGACACTAGCTAATGGATCCACTTTAGCTTAGATTCATGGTTCTTACCTTGGCAAGTAAGGCCATCTTTTTTTCAATTTAGGATAGACACTAGAGTCTATGTTATAGCTCACATGGTCTATGTCGTTTAAATTGCAAACTTCCCACAATAATGAACTAAGGTTACTTTCAAAATATCTCAAAAAGTGTTTTAAATATGTTAAGATTTCATTGACCATGATTATGACTTATTTTTTCTAACCTTTTATCTTTGATTTATCAAGGTCAGTGCATGTCGTGAATAGTTTTTTAGCATGATTTTGTAACGCTTATGCATTGATATAATACTTAGTACATTCCATAATGCATACTTGTGCCTACATTTTTTCACTAATGAAGGGTCGGACACTCCTACCTCTAATACTTATGGTTAGTTGATCTCTTGGAACTCAAAGATTGGTGATTCCTCATGTTCCGAGCACCGAGACACGTTTACATGATTTTCTTTATTTCAGTTTTCAAACATTTGTATATGGTGTATGAGTAACGTCCCAACCACTTATTTCTGAGGTAATAGATGACTTGTTGAGATTATATTAGATTTTCGCTTTGTTAACTCTTTTATGATACAATATTGTTTGTTTTGAAATCTATATTTCTATTATCTTGTATGATGTATGCTAAGTGACTTTTGTAGGGTCTTTCGTGGTTCTATACGCCATGTTGCACCTAGGGTATACGTTGGGTTGTGACAAACTTGGTGTTCAGAGCACAAGGTTTAGAAAGGTCCTAGGATTTCTCAAAAGCCACATAGAGTTGAGGTTTGTTCATGAGTGTGAAGCGCGCCACATTTATGAATAGAAGGGTATAAGATGTTTAGGAAACTCCACTTCATTCATCATTCTAATTTCATGCATAGAGTGTAACTCTATATGTCTATCTCCTAATCCTTATCCGATGCTTTTCAGGATATGGCCCCTTGAAGACCATAAGTTAGAGGAAATGCGGGTGAGCATATGGAACAAGAAGCTCCTCAAGTTCCAGACGACCCTTTGGCCGGGGAAGTGACTCATGCCGAATTTTGGGCCGCTCTTTAAGTGCTGGCTCAAGCTATTACAGCTATAGTCAATAAGGAGGTTGTGGTCCCCGTGAACCCAAATGTGTGTACGACGGCAACTAGAGTGAGGGGCTTCACTAGAATGAAACTCCCACGACCCAAAGTATACCCTAGGTGTAACATGGCGTATAGGACCCCGAGAGGCCCTAAAAAAGCCACTTAGCATACATGATACAAGGTAATAGAAATTCAATAGAGTTTAAAAATATAGTTTCAAAACATAAGAGTTGATAAAATGAAGTGGAATTCTAACATAGTCTCAAAGCCATCTAGTACATCAAGAGTGATCGAGACGTAACCCGTACATGACATACAATACTGAAAAGTAAAGACAATATGAAATAAAGGCTCAGTCCTCGGAACATGCGGACTCACAAATCACCAGTCTACTAAAGTGATCCTTAGCCACAGGGATGTGAATCAAGAGCGTCAGACCCTACATTAATGAAAGAATGTAAGCAAGAGTATGTGTTAGTACATGAAATGTACCAAGTATGACAACAATGCATAAAAGTATGAAATCATGCTAAAAGGACTTTACGTGAAATGACATGCAATGACCAAGATAAATCATAAGATGAAGGGGTTAGAAAACATATATCATAAAACATGGTCAATGCAAGCTTAACATCGTTAAACATTCGTGAGATACTTCTTGAAGTAAACTTATGTCATTATTGTGGGAGATTTACCTTTAACCGACGTAGAGACCATGTGAGCTGTAACATGGAATCTGGTATCTACCTTACACCAAAAAAAGGTGGTCTTACTTGCCAAGGTAAGACCATGAACTTCTAGTTTACGTGGGTCCACTAGCTAATGTCTAACTAGGAAAAACTATGGTGGCACATAGTTTATGGGACATAGATAATCACCACTTGTCCACTCGATTCTAAGCATAAATCCCACCGAGTATTCGTTAGTCTTAATTTTTCTTATCATTTATGAGACAAGGGTAATCGCCGCTTGTCTTTTTATTGGAGGTCATGGGTAATGGCCGCTTACCTTATTATCTATGGAACGGCACATTAAGTAGCCAATTCAAGCTAAGTTCCATTAGAATAGCTCCTTAAATCTTTATTCATCTTAGGTGAGAAAAGCTTTCAACCTTATGTATTCTTTATGTGAGAAATCCTTACACAACAACAACAACATTGATTCTTCAATCGCAAAGCAAATCTTAAATCATTTTCATAAGAACATGCATATCTTCACAAGCTCATCTTTCATGATTCAAAAGCTTTATTCACATGATCAATTCTAGAAAACATGGATTTATCTCAAAATCATGCAATTATCTCAATTCATGCATAAAAATACATGAAACAATCAATTAGATCATAATTGAAAAGAACCCATGAGATTGAGTAAAAACCCTAACTTCCATTGGAGATTTTACCTTGTAAAAATAGGAGAAATTAGAAACCCTATGGAGGAAAGAACTCTATAGGTGAATACTATCGTACCTTGATGCCAAGAGCTTACAATTCATGGTGAATTTGGAGACTTGACCTTGAAACCCAAGTCTTCTTCTTTAGGCTTCTAAAGAGAGAATATTTAAGGAAGAACTTTGATCAACTTCGGAAATTTGGTAGAATGATTTCAATTGGGGATATTTTGGGTTTAAAACATTTATATAGGGTCTCTAATAGAAGGTAAAACGACATAGTATTGGGTTGGAATAATTAGGACAAGACCCAAATTCCCCTTATTGAAATAACTGCAAACCTCACCAACGGCCATACCTACGGTCCGTTGGTCATACCACGGACCATCCTGGCTGGCCATGGGTGATATCAGAGACCACCAAGTTTGGACCCCCAATGACGGGACTCATGTACGGTCTGTGGGTCCACCTACGGACCGTACATCTTAGCCGTGGGTCCTAAGTTGTGATCTTAAAATTTTCTAAGTCTGGGATTCACCTACGAGACCTTCCTATGACTTGGGCATAGAATAATGGACCGTCCTGGTGAACCGTATGAAAGTTCAGAAACTTTATAAGTTTGGAAAACTGGGTCTGACCAACTACAGGCCTACCTACAGACCGTGTGTTAGACCACGGGCCATTGGTGGCTCCGTTGGTACTGGCACCAGATCCTGGAAAGCTGCATTTTCCCATCTTTTGAATCTGAGGTATTACAATATCTCCCCCTTGGGAACATTCGTCCACGAATGATAAGGCATCATAAGGAGGGAAGGAACTTAACCTAGTATACCAATATGAATGCAATCACATAATTCACCTATAAGGAGGAAACATCAACTCTAAGCTAAAGTATGTTCAAAACATCATATCATGATGTCTATATGCAACTCATACTCAAATGCACATAAACATGAAGAAATCACTTAAGGTAACTCATTTTCTCAAAATTTAAGCTTGTCATGAACATGCAAAAATGAGGAAATCATGGGAATATGAAAGGCACATGACACTAATAGAGTAAACGATAGGAACTAAGACAGAAGGAAAGAGATCAGGGTAACGGGACATCATATCGGCCTTGGCCTCCCAAGTAGCACCTTCAACTAACTGATTCCCCCATAGAACTTTCACAGAAGCCATTTCTTTGTTTTTAATCTTTTAACTTGTCGGTCCAAAATCTCGACCGAAACTTCCTCATAAGAAAGATTCTCCTTAACTCCCAAAACTTCTAAGGGAACTATAGATGTAGTATCTCCTACACATTTCTTCAATAAAGTTACATGGAAAACTGGATGCACCGATGCCAAGTCATTAAGCAATTCAAGTTCATAAGCGACCTTACCAATTAACCTCAAAATCTGATATGGGCACACATAGCGAGGACTAATATTTTCTTTCTTCCCAAATATCATTACACCCTTCATGGGTGAGATTTTCAAGTAGACCCAATCATCTACATCAAACTCAAGATCTCTTCTTCTAACACCGGCATAGAACTTTTGTCGATTTTGAGCCGTTTTCAACCTTTCTTTAATAAGCCGAAATTTCTCCATAGCCTCATGTACCAACTCGGGACCTATCAAAGAAACTTCACCCACTTCGAATAAACCTATAGGAGATCTACACCTCTTACAATATAGAGCCTCAAATGGTGCCATATCAATGCTTAAGTGACAATTATTATTATACGTAAATTTAATTAAAGACAAGTGATCATCACAATTACCCTTGAAGTCAATTGCACATGCTCTCAACATATCTTCCAAAGTTTGGATTGTACGCTCTTCTTGCCTATCAGTTTGCGGATGAAAGGTCGTACTACACTTCACACGAGTACGAAGACCCTTTTGGAAAGATTTCCAAAACTGAGAAGTGAATTGGGTACCACGATCAATGATAATGGATAAGGGAAATCTGTGCAACCTAACCATTTCTCTCAAGTACAACTTGGCATAGTCCTCCGCCGAATAAGAGACCTTGACGGGAATGAAATGAGCCGATTTCGTCATTCGATCTACAATAACCCAAATTGAGTCATGTTGCCGGTGGGTGTGAGGTTACCCAACAATGAAGTCCATATTCACATCTTCCCACTTCCAAGTAGAAATGCTAATATCTTGAGATAAACGTCCCGGCTTTTGATGCTCAAATTTCACTTGTTGATAATTAGGACACTTAGCCACAAATTATGCAATATCCTTTTTCATCTCATTCCACCAATAGACCTCCCGCAAGTCACAATACATCTTGGCGGCTCCTAGGTGAATGAAATATCAAGAACAATGGGCTTCAGATACGATTGGCCCTCTCAATTCATCAACGTTAGGAACACACAAATGACCTTGATATCGAAGCGTACCATCTCCCCTTTGGGAGAAAGCCTCTATGGACTTTTTAAGCACCGCTTCCTTCAGTTTGACCAAAGTCAGATCAAGACCTTTCTTGGCTTTCACATCACCCACAAAAGATGATTCAAAACCATTGTGAACCATAACACCACCTTTGGTAGAGTCAACTAACCAAACACCCAATCGGGCCAATCTGTAAACATCTCAAACCAACTCCTTTTTATCATCTTCAATATGAGCAACACTACCCATCGATAACCGACTAAGGGCATCGCCACCACATTTGCTTTACCGAGGTGATAGAGAAAACTTATATCATAATCCTTTAAAAACTCAAGCCACCTTCTTTGGCGAAGATTTAGATCTTTTTGTTTAAACACGTATTGCAAACTCTTATGGTCGGTAAAAACAACTATATGAACACCGTACAAGTTATTCCTCCAAATCATTAGAGGAAACACAATTGCACTAGTTCAAGATCATGGACAGGATAATTCTTTTCATGGATCTTGTGTTGCCTTGAGGCATAGGCAATGACTTTCCCATTTTACGTAAGGACACGTCCTAACCCAATTCTTGAGGCATCACAATAAACAAAAAATCCATCAATTCCTTCCGGTAGAGTTAATACTTGAGCGGATGTAAGTCTATCTTTCAATTCTTGGAAACACTTTTCACATACTTCGGACTATATGAACTTAACCTTATTTTAGGTCAAAGCCGTTAATGGAGAGGCAATCAAAGAAAACCCCTCAAAAAAACTTCTATAATAACCGGCCAAACCCAAGAAACTTCTAATATCTGAAGGGGTTAGAGGTCTAGGCAAAATCTTGACAGCATCCGTCTTCTAAGGATCTACCTCAATACCCTTACCAGAAACAATATGACCAAGGAAGTCCACGGACTTTAGCCAAAACTCACATTTGCTAAACTTTGCAAAGAGTTTTTTGTCCTGGAGGACTTGGAACACTATTTTCAAATCATCGGTATGCTCGTTTTCGCTCCTCAAATAGATCAATATATCATCAATGAACTTAATCACAAACATAGCAATGTATTGTCTAAACACCCTACTCAATCCATAAATGCGGCCGGAGCATTAGTCAAACAAAACGACATCACCAAAAACTCATATGACCATACCAAGTTCGAAAAGCCCTCATCGGAATGTCATCATCTTTCACCCCAATTAGTGATAACTCAGCCGAAGGTCAATCTTAGAGAAGTAACTTGCTTCTTGAAGTTGATCAAACAAATCATCTAATCCTTGGAGGAGGATATTTGTTCTTAACAGTAACCTTGTTCAATTGTCAGAAGTCAACACTCATACAGTGTGAAGCATATTTCTTCCTAACAAATAAAACTAGAGCACCCCATAGAGAGATATTCGGTCGGATGAAACCCTTATCCAACAAATCTTTCAATTTCTCCTTTAGTTCCTTAAGTTTTGCCAGGACCATACGATAAGGATGAATAAAGATAGGTTGCGTATCTGGGAGAAGGTCAATAGCGAAGTCTATTTTCCTTTCGGGAGGAAAACCTAGTAGATCATCGGGAAACACTTCTGGAAACACATTAACAATAGGGACCGACTCAAATATAGGAGTTTCGGAATCCATATCCCTAACCCGCACAATATGGTATATGCAACCCTTAGAAATCATCTTTCTAGCTTTAAGACAAGAAACAAACTAACTCTTAGGCATATAATTTCCCCTTTTCAAGTCTAGGACGGGTTCATTTTGAAACGAAAACTTGACTACTCAGGTTCTACAGTCAATAGAAACATAACACTAAAGCAGCCAATCCATACAAAGGATAACATCAAAATCTAACATATCAAGCTCTAGAAGATCAAGATGAGTGACTCTATGGGATAAGGAGACGGGACACTTTTAATAGACTTTCTTAGCCACAATAGAATCACCAACAGGAGTAGAGAAAGAAAAAGGTTATAACAACAAATCCAGAAGAATATCAAACCTGATAGCGACATATGACGTCACAAAAGACAAGGTAGTACCAGGGTCAAGTAAAGCATAAACATCAAGTTGGAAGACTTTCACCATATCGGTAACCACATTTGGAGAACCCTCTTGCTCTTGTCGAGTCTGAAGTGCATAAAATTGGTTTTGCTTCTGATTTCCACTAGAACCTGATGAAGGGTAAGGTGCAGCACGTCGACAATTATCTCCATCATTCTTAGCAACTGAGGGACAATCCCTTATCTTTTAATCCATCTTGCCACAACCAAAGCATGCGTTGGAACTGGCTAGGCATTTTCCCTCGTGTTTTCTTCCATATTTAGAACAAGTAGACAATGAAGATCCACTACCATCCCCTCCTTGAGTCTTAGGGTTTGACACCCTATCTTTGTCAAACTTAGGAGGAGAATTGGTGGATCCTTGACCAGAAAACCTTTGTCAAAACTTAGAACGACCATGCCTCTCGGACCTTGAATTTGAAAAGTCACCATCACCGGTCTTGTCCCTCTTTTCCTCTCTAGACCTTTCGTTAAGTTTCTCCTCTTCAATTTGTTGAGCATGAACAATGAGACGAGAAATTTCCATATCATTGATCAGAATGGTGGTACAACATTCCTTGACCACCATTTCAGACACACCCGAAACAAACTTACTCATTCTTGCCCTAGAATCGACAACCATAGTGGGAGCATATCGAGACAATTGTGTGAACTTTAAATCATATTCCTTCACACTCATGTTCCCTTGACGAAGATTGATGAATTCAAGCAACTTTGCCTCCCTCATCTCAAGGAGAAAGAACTTATCAAATAAAGCAACTTTGAAGTTTTCCCAATCAAGAGGACCCACATCATCCGCCCTCTCTTCTTTCCATTGGTTGGACCATATTTGAGCAACACCCTTAAGTTGATAAGCGGCCAATTCTACCTTTTCCGCTGGCGTCACTCCCATGATCATCAACACCTTTTACACTTCATCAATGAACTCTTGAGGATCTTCCTCAACCTTAAAACCATGAAACTCCAGATGATTCATTCTAGTGAAGTCTCTCACTCTAATTGTCATCGTACCCACATTTGGGTTCATGGGGACCACAACCTCCCTATTTTCTTGTGCCATCATGGCTTGAGCCAACACTTTAAAAGCAGCTCTAAACTTTGCATTAGTCACTTGTTAGGCCAAAAGGTAGACCAGTGCTTGGGGAGCTTGAGGAGGAGCTTCTCATTCCATATTCTCTCCCACATTCCTTCTAGTAAATGCCCTTCGAGTGGCCATATCCTGTAAATTATCGGATAAGGATTAGGAGAGAGAGACATTATAGAGTTAAACTCAATCGCATGACTTTAGAGTAATGAAAGAAGTGGAGTTTCCTAAACATCTAATAGCCTCTCATTCATAAATGTGGTGCGCTTCACACTCATGAACAAGACTCTATTCGACGTGGCTTATGAGACTTCCTAGGACCTTTCTAAACCTTGTGCTCTGAATACCAAGTTTATCATGACCCAAAGTATACCCTAGGCGTAACATGGCCTATAAGACCCCAAGAGGCCTTACACAAGCCACTTAGCATACATCATACAAGTTAATAGAAATTCAAGAGAGTTTAAGAAATACAGTTTCAAAACATCAGAGTTGATAAAATGTAACGGAAGTCTATCATAGTCTGAAAGCCATCTAGTACAAGAGTGATCAGGATGTAACCTGTACATCATATACAATAGTGAAAAGTAAAGACAATATGAAATAAAGGCTCGATCCTTGTAACATGAGGACTCACAAATCTTCAATCTACTAAGGTGATCCCTAGCCATGGAGATGTGAATCATGAGCGCCAGATCCTACATAAATGAAAGAATATAGGCAAGAGTATGCATTAGTACATGGAATGTACCAAGTATAATAGCAATGAATAAAAGCATGAAATCATGCTAAAAGGACTTTACGTGACATGACATGCAATGACCAAGCTAAATAATAAGATGAAGGGGTTAGAAAACATATATCATAAAACATGGTCAATGCAAGCTTAACATCTTTAAACATTACTGAGATACTTCTTGAAGTAACCTTAGTTCATTATTACGGAAGATTTACCTATAACCGACATAGAGACCATGTGAGCTATAACATGGAATCCAGTGTCTACCTCACACCGAAAAGAGGTGTTCTTACTTAACAAGTAAGAACCATGAACTTCTAGCTTACGTGGATCTACTAGCTAATGTATGACTAGACAAACCTATAGTGGAACATAGTTTATGGGACATGTGTAATCGCCACTTGTCCACTCGGTGCTAAGCATAAATAATAACACTTTAAGTAGTCAATCCAAGCTAAGTTTCATTAGTATAGCTCCATAAATATTTATTAATCTTAGGTGAAAAAACCTTTCAACCTTATGTATACTTATGAGAGAAATCCTTTCACAACAACAACAAAAACATTGATGCTTCAATCTGAAAGCAAATCTTAAATCATTTTCATTAATTTCATAAGAAGATGCATATCTTCATAAACTCAGGTTTCATTATGTAAAAGATTTATTGACATGATCAATTCTAGAAAACATGGATCATTCATGGGTTCACATGGATTTAACTCAAAATCATGCAATTATCTTAATTCTTGCATAAAAAGACATAAAACAATCAATTAGATCATAATTGAAAAGAACCCATGAGATTGAGTAAAAACCCTAACTTCCGTTAGAGATTCTACCTTGTAAAAATGGAGAATTTAGGAACACCATGGAGGAAAGGATTCCATAGGTTAATGTTATCATACCTTGATGCCAAGAGCTTACAATCAATGGTGAATTAGGAGACTTGACCTTGAAACCCTAGTCTTCTTCTTCAAGCTTCTAGAGAGAATATTTAGGGAAGAACTTTGATCAACTTAGGGAATTTGGTAGAATGATTTCAATTGGGGAAATTTGTGAGTAAAAACATTTATATAGGGTCTCTAATAGAAGGTAAAACGATATATTATTGGGTTGGAATAAATGGGAAAATACCCAAAAGCCCCTAATTAAAATAATTACCGACCTCACAAACGGCCATACCTACGGTTAGTTAGTCACACCATGGACCATCTTGGTTGGCCGTGGATGGGATCCAAGACCACCAAGTTTTGACCCCCAATAATAGGACCCATGTACGGTCTGTGAGTCCACCTAGATACTGTATATCTCATCCATGGGTCCCGAGTTTTGATCCTAAAATTTCTCTAAGTTTTGGACTCACCTACGAGACCTACCTACGACTCGTGCATAGGACAACAGACCATCCCGCTGAACCGTATGAAAGTTCAAAAATGTTACAATTTTAGAATACTGGGACTGACTAACCATGGTCCTACCTACAGACCGTGTGTCAGACCGCGGGCGGGCCATTGGTGGCTCCGTCGGTACTAGCACCTGATCATAGAAAGCTGCATTTTTCCCATTTTTTGTATCTGAGGTGTTATAGAATCCCCTGGATTTGCATGATTCCAAAGTTGAGGAAGATCCTCAAGAGTTCATTGATGAGGTGTATAAGGTTTTGATGATCATGGGAGTAACATCGGTAGAAAAGGCGAAATCGGTCGCTTATAACCACAAGGGTGTTGATGAAGTTTGCTTTGAACAATGGAAGGAAAAAAAGGGTAATAGATGTGGGTTCTCTTGATTGGGAGAAGCTTAAGGTTGCTTTCCTTGATAGGTTGTTTCCCCTTGAGGTGAGGGAGATAAAAGTACTTGAGTTTAAAAGATAAAACCCCGAGAGGTCCCATACAAGCCACTTAGCATACATTTTGCAAGATAATAGAAAAAAAGAGTCTAATAGATAGCATTTCATACAAAGGTGTTTGAAAAAAATGGAAGCCTAAACATAAGTATCAAAGCCATTTATTACATCATAAGGAAAGTGATTGGAACATAACCCATACATCATATACAAAGTTTGAAATGGGAATGACATGAGAGAACTAAAAGACTCTTGGCCCTCGGGTCATTATGACTCACCTATCTTCAAATGCACGAAAGAAACAAGTAGCCACGAGTATGGGGAATATGAGCGCCGGACCCTACATTAGTGAAACAATGTAGGAAAAAGTATACATTAGTACATGGAATGGACTAAATATGAGGCAATATGCATTAAAATAGGCATGATAACATAGGTAACTTAAAATGAGTAGGCATGATCATAATGGAACTTTTTAAAGCTTTAAAGAAAAGATGACATGAAAATCATGAAAGCATGGTCAAGTATATTAACATAAAGGACATAAGAAAATCTTTGAAGAGAACATAGTCCCTTTTGTGGGACATTAGCTTTAACCGAAAATAAGACCATGAGAGCTATATCATAGAATCAGGTATATCCCTTTTATCGAAAGAAGGGAAAACTACTTGTCAAGGTAGAATCCGTACATAAATCATTTGCTAAAGTGGATCCACTAGCTAGGTAATTTAAGACAATCCTACGGGGCCACATAGTTTGGTACTATAGGTTTCTACTAGAGACTACCTTATTTGAGACTCCACCTCAAAGCCCTCTCGGTGCTAAGTCTAAATTCCAACGGAATAGGTAAAAGTCAAATATCATTTTAACATAGGAAGGGAAATGATCAGCACGAATTCACAAATTTCAAGATCAAAATATAGAATAGCTACTTAAACATAATTCAACATGGATGAGAAAACATTTCACCAATGTGAATTCATTTGTGAGAAATACCTTTCTCAATCATGATCATAATAGTATGTGAGAAATTCTTTCACAATGACATCAATACTTTCCCTCCAAAGCATCATCAATTCATTTACAATAACTTCATGAAAACATGCATATCTTCATAACTTCATAATTCATAGTTCATAGGTTCATCATAGAATCATAGTTGAAAAGCATAATTTTGACATGGGTAGAGCAATTTTAACTAAATATCATAGATTTACATCAAATAATGCATTCGAAGACTTAATTAATCATAATTGAATGAAACCCACATTTGTTGAAATAAAATCCTAATTTGATCAATTGGAAATTGAGTTGAGAAATTAAAACAATTAGGAACCCCATGGAGGAAAGGACTCCATGGTGAATACACACATACCTTAATCCTTTATGCCCAAAAAATGAAGAATTTGGAGACTTGATTGGAACCCTAACTCTTCTTCTTCTTCCTTAGACTTGAGAGAATTGGGAGGATGAATTTGGCAAGTTTAGAGAATTTAGGAGAATGAGTTGAAAATGGGTTAATTTGAGGCTTAAAAACCTTAGGTGGAAGGAAAAATGACATAGTATTAGGTTAAAACAATTAGGGAAATGAACCAAAAGCCCTCTTAAACTAACCACTGACTTGACTTCCGATTCAGACCTATGGACCATAGAACTTTTTATAGTCCGTATAGGTCAAGCGTAGACCGAGTACTGGGACCGAAAAATCACCTATTTTTGATGAAACCCATGTACAGTTCATAGGTCTTCTTACGATCCGTACATGCCAACCATAGAAACCAAATTTAAGTTTTAAATTTTCATGAAGTCTTGTAGTCACCTACGATTTCTATCTACGACTCGTACAAAGAATGACGGACCATCCCGGTGAACCATAAAAAGGGTACTGGGACTTGTTTTGAAAAACTTTTTACCACTCCCTACAGTATCCATCTATGGCTTGTAGGAGTTTCTTTGGTCCGTAGATGGGAACCATAGACACAACCTGTAACCCAAAATTTTATTTTCTCTCTTTACAAAATTCTGAGTTATTACAATATCTCCCCCTTCGGGACATTCATCCTTCACTGGGACTCAAGACAACGTAAGGAAGGTGAGGGAAGAGATCTAACAACCCAACAAGAAAACAACTTTATCAACAACACATAACCAAAGAGGAACATCAACTCCCAACTCAACATATTCAAATCATCATTTCATAAGGTGTACATGAAAATCATGCTCATATGCACAAATTCATGAAGAAATCAATGAAGTCACCTTATTTTCTCAAAAATTAAGTTTTCATGAGCATGCATGCATGAGGAAACATGAAAATGACTACGACTAAGAATGTACCATGGGGAACTAAACACCTAAAGCTAAAGTAGGGTATGTGGGAAAGAGATGGGGATAACGGGACTTCATATTGGCCTTGGCCTCCCAAGTAGCACCCTCAACTCTCTGATTCCTATATAAGACTTTCATGGATGCAACTTCCTTATTTCTCAACTTCTTAACTTGCCGGTCCAAAATCTCAATTGGAACTTCTTCAAAAGAAAGATTCTCTCCCAAACCTTCCAAGGGAACAATAGATGTCGGATCTCCAACACATTTCTTCCACAAGGTGACATGGAATATCGGATGCACTGATGCTAAATCATTAGACAAATCAAGTTCATAAGCAACCTTGTTGATGCGCCTCAAAATTTGATATGGGCCCACATATCAGGGACTAAGCTTCCCTTTTTTTCCAAACCTCATCACATCCTTTATAGGTGAGATTTTCATGTAGACCCAACCATCGGCATAATATTCTAAATCTCTCTTTCTAACATCGACATAAGACTTTTATCGACTTTGAGCTATTTTCAACCTTCTTTAATAAAGCCAAACTTTCTTCATAGCCTCATGTACCAACTCAGGGCCTATCAAGGAAACCTCACTATATTCAAACCAACCTATAAGCCTATCAAGGAAACCTCACTATATTCAAACCAACCTATAGGAGATCTACACTCCTACCGTAGGTAGCCTCAAATGGACTCATACCAATGCGTGAATGATAGCTATTAATGTAAGCAAACTAAATTAAAGGGAAATGATAATTTCAATAACCCTTGAAGTCAATCACACAATCTCTCAACATATCTTCCAAAGTTTGGATAGTACGCTCCGCTTGCCCATTTATTTACGGGTGAAAGGTTGTACTAAGCTTAACATGTGTACCAAGGCCCTTTTGGAAAGATTTCAAAAACTAAGAAGTGAATTGGATACCCCGATCGGCGATAATTGATATGGGAATTCCATGCAACCTAACTATTTCCCTCAAATATAACTTAGCATAGTCCTCCGCTGAATAAGACACCTTGACAGGAATGAAATGTGTTGACTTCATCATACGGTCCACAATAACCCAAATTGAGTCTTGTTACTGCTAAGGACAAGGTAAACCAAAAATAAAGTCCATATTGAAATTTCCCCACTTCCAAGTAGGAATTCTAATATCTTGGGATAAACCTCCCGACTTTTGATGCTCAACTTTTACTTGTTGAAAATTAGGACATTTAGCCAAAAATTCCGCGATATCCTTCTTCATCCCATTCTACCAATAGACCTCCCATAAATCACGGTACATCTTTGTGGCTCCCAAGTGAATGGAATATCAAGAACTATGGGCTTCTAATAAAATCATCTCTCTCAAATCATCAACATTGGGAACACACAAACAACCTTAATACTGAAGCACACCATCTCCCCCTTAGGAGAAGCCTCAACAGACTTCTTAAGCACCGTTTCCTTCAGTTTAACCAAAATCATATCAAGACCTTGTTTGTCTTTCACATCAGACACAAAGGACAGTTTTGAACCGTTATGAACCATAACACCACCTTTGGTGGAATCAACCGACCTAACATCCAATAGGTTTAGTCTATGAACATCTCAAACCAACTCATTTTTATCATCCTCAATATGAGAAACACTATCCATTGATCACGGACTAAGAGCATCCACGACCACAATCACTCTGCTAGGGTCATAGAGGACACCCATATCATAATCTTTTAGTAACTCAAGCCACCTCCTTTGGCAAAGATTTAGATTCTTTTGCTTGAACACATATTGCAAGCGCTTGAGGTTGCTAAAGACATCAACATGAACACCATATAGTAATGCCTCAAAAAATGAGAGAAATCATCCACAAAAGTTAACAAAAATGGACATAAGTATTTTGTCACTTTTATGGATGATTTCTCTTGGATGATTTGAATTTATTTTATGAAGAATTTCTCAGAAGTGTTTACCTACTTTTGTGCCTTCTATGCTGAAGTCAAAACTCTATTCAATAATTCAGTACGTATTCTAAGGAGTGGCAATGCTAGAAAATATGTCATGATTTTTTTAGTCATACATAAAATAAAATGGTATTCTCCACCAGTCGTAATGTGTTGATTCACCCTCTCAAAATGGAGTTTCTCAGAGGAATAATTGTAACCTACTTGGGACAGCTCAGTCACTTTTGTTTCAAATAAAGGTTCCTAAGTAGTCTTGGGCTGATGCGGTCTTTACGACTTGTTTTCAGATAAATCGAATTGAATGTACTAATTGTTGGTAATGTGACTTACATTATTCTTTTTCCAAATAAGCCACTATTTTTTGTGGCACTTGAGGTGTTTGGAAGCACATGTCATGTTCAAGATGTTCGACCATCTATTTCCAAGTTAAATTCAAGGCATTAAAGTATGTTTTTAGGCTATACCCATCTCTAGAAAGGATATCAGTGTTATTCCATAGAACTTGGTAGATATCTTGTGTTAACTGATAGGGTATTTTTATATACTACACCCTTTTTCTATTCACCAACCATATCGACAAGTGATGGGGAGGAAGATGAGTGGTTAGTCCATCAGGTTATTCGTTCCATGAAAAAATAATCAGATGATGTGGCTGTCCCATCTCCTAATTTTTCTATTGACCGGGAGTATACTATTGTGCCTTCAACAACTCAAGTAAGGCCACCAATTGTTCATGTTTACTCGAGAAGGCGAGAGATTGATCACACATGTACATCACAAGTTACTTTATCATAAGATTTTAATCTCCCCATTTCTCTTTGCAATGGTGCACGGACTTCTAAATCCACATATTTCATTGCTAAATTTATTTCTCATAACTATTTATCCTGGACGTCTAGATCCTTGATTGTTTCTCTAGATACTGTCTTTGTAACTAAAATAGTAAGGGAGGCTTTGAATCATCCTAGATGGCATGGTGTGATTCTTGAGGAAATAAATGTCTTAGAGGATAACCGTACATGGATTTGGTGCTTTACCTAACAGAAAGAAACCATTGGGATGTAAGTGGGTGTTAAAGGTTAAAGTTAATATAGATGGTTCTGTGGGAAGACTCAATGCCATGCTTGTGGCTAAAGGGTATGCTTAGACATATGGAGTGGATTATTGTGACACCTTTTCTTTGGTTGCCAAACTATTTCTAGTTTTCTTATTCATTTCTCTATCTTTTTTAATGAATAGGCCTTCATATTAATTGGATATCAAGAATGCTTTATTTCATGGTGATCTTCAAGAGGGAGTATATATAAAGCATCTACCTGGTTTTCTTTCTCAAGGTAAGTATGGGAAGTTTGTCATTTGAAAAAGTCTTTGTATGGCTTGAAGTAGAGTCCTCGGGCTTTGTTTGGCAAGTAAAGTGAGGTATTTCAAGAGTTTGAGTTGAAAATGAGCAAATGTGATCACTCAGTTTTCTATCAGCAATCAACAAGTGGCCATATCCATTTTGTTGTATATGTTGATGACATTGTCATCACATGAAGTGATTATACGGGGATCTCTTCCCTTAAGTCTTTCTTGCATGCTAAATTTCATACGAAATACTTAGGTCAATGAAGATACTTTTTGGGAGTAGAAGTAAATGGAAGCAAGAAGGGAATTTTTCTAGCTCTATTCTTGACCTACTTGTAGACATCTGAAAGTTGGCAGCCAAACCTTGTAGTACTCCAATGGTTCCCAATGTGCATCTTACGAAAGATGATGTTCCTTTTGATGATCCTGAGAAATACAGAAGGATAGTTGGAAAACTAAACTACCTTAATGTGAATCATCTTGATATTGCTTTTGCGGTAAGTGTTGTTAGGTAGTTCATGTCTGTGCCTACGATCAAACATTGGGAATCCTTGACACAAAATTCTATGTTACTTGAAAGGGGACCTTGGACTTGACATATTGTATAGCAATCACAATCATACCCGTGTTGGGTGTTTTGCAGATGTGGACTATGTTGGATAAAAAATTGATAGGAGATCGACTACAGGCTATTGCATATTTGTTGGCGGGAACCTAGTTTCATGGAGCAGTACGAAGCAAATTGTTATATCGCAGTTCAGTGTAGAATCTGAGTATAGATCTATGTCATAGTCTACGTGTGAAATTATATGGATACATCATCTTTTAATGGAAATTGGCCCAATGCATCATACACCAGAAGAACTTGGGTGCGATAATCAAGCTGCTTTTTATATTGTCTCAAATCCAGTGCAGTATGAAAGAACTATACATATTGAGGTTGACTGTCATTTTATTCATGAGAAATTTCAGGAGAACTTGATTTCCACTTATTATGTGAAGACAGGAGAGCAACTAACTAATTTGCTCACAAAGGTCGAGTTGATCATCTTTGTAACAAGTTGGACGTGATCAATATCTATGCTCAAACTTGAGGGGGAGTATTATAGAATGTATATAGACTTCATTCCTAGTAAAGTACATAGCCTTATTTAGATAGCAGATTTATAGGATTAAACAGATTTGTAGGAATCATATTTCATTTCATTTCTAAGTTAGCACAATATCTATTGTATTTATACATTGCTTACATATTGGAATAAATAGTCTTCTTCCATCTAATTACATAGTATCAGAGCCAGGTCTATCCCCATTTGGGCTCCCAATCCATGCTCTAGTCAGGTCTGGGCGTGAAGGGGGGGGGGGGGGGTTGTTAGAGTGAGTAACATTTCCAAATTCATTGGAAAACAAATTGGTGGTCTCCTTATATAGACTTGAGCAATCATCTTCTCATGCTAGCTTTTTTTATTAAGTTAGGCACATGTGTCATATCTTTACAAATATCATTAGTTCTCCCTTGCTTCCTTAGAAGTTGTGCATCATGTCCTCCAAAATCTACAGACCATCTAGGTATGATGATTTATAAAGTTGACCTTGGTTACTAAGTGTCACGACAAAAAATGAGTCATGAGTGGCACCCACACTTAACCTCTTAGGTGGGTGAACCAACAAATTCAACCCAAACTTATATTCAATTGTTCAACTATGGATAACAACCCTAATGCAGAAGCTCAGAACTTATTAAAGTAACCAATCAAATAAACCTATAAAGTATATTACATATTATCCCCAAAACCTGAAAGTCATCACATCAAGGACATCTATTCTCAAAATATCAAGTCTAAGAGTATTAAAGACATCAAAATAAATAAGTAGGATAGTGTATGTCTGAAATTTAAGGACATCATGCCATAACTGAGAGAATCCAACACGAGCTAGAAAGAATAGCTCACCCTGAAATCTAATGTACTGGAGACTGGCTAGAGCTGATCGAGGGCTAGTCGAAGTTGATGGTACACTTATTGCACTCCAGAAAAGAAAAACACAAGTAGGGCTCAGTACAAGGCAACATGTACTGAGTAGATATCATCGCCCGACTCAAAATAGAAACTAATATGTATAAAACAATAGTATGAAATCAACTATAACACTTAGCAAGTGGCAAATAAAAAACAACCTGAACAAGTGACAACAACACTGAAGCAATTACGAAATCAGTCACCATATCAAGAACACACACAGGGACTCATGCCTCCACACCATGCTCATTTGGGAAATGGGTTCTTTGAGATTGAGTACATTAAGTTAATTCAATATGTTTTCCATAAATATTACCGTGCCGAGACGTGACACCCGATCCAATAATATCGTGTCAGAACATGACACCCGATCCAATAATACCGTGCCAACTTGTGGCACTCGATCCAAGTATATCGCTAATTCATTTGTCATTCTTTATCATCTATTTCCACTTCCTTAACAATATTTCATTAATCCTTTTTTTATTCAAGACATCAGTTTAATAGAAAAAGTTCAAGATTTTGGATTTCGCGGTCTTGGGATTACAGAACAATCACAACAACACATGAGTTATTTTAACCACAACAACCAAGTACATAGAAAACTTCAAAATATTACTCAATGAATATCAATCGCTATTAAGAGTCTATCTATCATATAGAATAAACCATATCCTACCTCCACCGAAGAATCGAAGTCAAGCAAGCTAATTCTCCAATGTTTTTCCTTTCCTCAACGCGTCAGAACATTCCAATCTATCAAGTATATAATATTTGTAAGAAACCACGTTTGTAGGAACCCATATTACCATAAGTCTAGCTAGACTCAGAATTCACTCAAATCTACAATCAATTTTCTAAATCTTGATACCAACTAATATATCAACTCTCTTATTTTTCAAATTATAAGTCTAGGGTTAAGTCCTAATTCCTCCAATTTCCATAACTTTAATGATATGTATATAATACAATACACATAATATTTAATTACCTATCTTAATATATCAAAATTTAATTATGATGTGATAACAAAATAAAAAGAAATAAAAAATCAACCCACACGATACGAAACAGTACTTAACCTGCATACAAAGACTAAGCAGAACCTAATTATAATTTTTGCAATTCCTTCCCATCTAAAATATTCCCATTAATTGTTCATCATTTACTATCAATGTATCACAATTTTCCAACTCAAAATTGTCCCTTTTTTAGGACCCATTACAACATACTACCCAATTTTAAGTGTTAATTCTTTTCCTCCCACTTATAAGAACGACGCCACACATCCCTTCACTAGTCAACATAAAACAACATCTGACAGCGAGATAATTAAGCCACAACAATTCAATAATAAAAGTTTAGCCAAAAATTCTTACCTAAAGGAAGAGCACTCAGTGCTCACGTCCTCCTCCTACGACATATGATTTAACGTTGCACGCATTGTGCAGTTCCCACAAATAATATAAGTCTAGTTTATTTTTACACATGGGACAAGTGGTATAGGGCATTAAATAAATTATGGACTTGTCCCATTAATCATCAACTAAATTTATTATTTAATATTATTCATTAGTTATATGCTATAGTTGACTAATAGCCCAAATACCCATTTAAATTTTATGGAAATAGTCGAAATAGTTCTAGTACTCAAAATGACTTAATGGGTCGTTACATTAGATACCAATTTATCCATCGTTCGTCCTCGAACGATTAAAAGAAGGCGATGGTAAGAAAGGGTACCTGAATCAATAAAAAGGTTGGAGTATCTTCTGGGCATATCATCCTCGGTCTCCCAAGTGGACTCATCAACTGGACGATTCTTCCACTGGACCTTCACAGAAGCAATCTCCTTTGACCTCAAGTTTCAGACTCCCTATCTAGAATAACTACAGACTCCTCCTCATAAGACATATTCTCATCGAAATACCAGTATCCAAGGTCTTACCTCAAATGCATCAAACCAACCAATTGGAGACCTACACCTTCTCCCATACAATGTCTCAAATTGGGTCATCTCAATACTCGAATAATAACTATTGTTGTATGTAAACTCAACTAACAACAATAACTATTCCCAATAACCACCAAAGTTAATCGTACACATGTCCGCAACATGTTCTCAAGGACCTTGACTGTCACGCCCCGAGCTACCCCCAGGACACGGACACGGGACCTAGGATCACGAGTGACCCCAAGCTAACCCTACTGGCATAACATAAGCATACTATGATAACTGAAATAAGATAATTCTGTGCGGAAGCTTAAACATGAGATAAACTGAAAGTGATGGGGGATACCCATTCTAAGTCAAATGAAATATCAAACTCCAAGATAATAATGAATCTAACTATGTCTGAAATAAAGCCTCTAACTGACTAGAAATGTTGGGACATGCCCCAGCTAATTCTAGCAAAAACTGAAACTAAAGACTGAAAGTAGAAGTATAAGCATGTCAATCGTCCTCGAAAAATGAGGACTCACCACTGATGCTGCTGAACTGGAGATCGAAAACCGATCTATGCGTGATCTGAATTCTGAGGACCTGAACCTACATCACGAGAAGATGTAGCATAGAGTATGCGTCAGTACTTGAAAGGTACTGAGCATGCATGATAGAATAAAGCTGAATAATATACATAACTGAACAAAGCATATAACTGAGAAATGA
The DNA here is from genome assembly GCA_029582245.1 of Solanum etuberosum. NCBI lineage: Eukaryota > Viridiplantae > Streptophyta > Magnoliopsida > Solanales > Solanaceae > Solanum > Solanum etuberosum. The sequence continues at coordinate 583 of JAJONR010008312.1, read as the reverse complement.
TATAAGATAAGCATGATACTATATTGGAAATACTAAACATGAACTAACTGAATGCAATGACCAAGTTTATAACATGCTGAGACTGAAATCTGACTGTAACTGATAACATGGCCAATGCAATAGAATCTGACTGTGAGGGAGCTACTAATAACTGACATAAAACCACATGACCTAAATGTGGAGTCCGATGTATACGCCCCATCGAGAGGACCCAATATACCCTGCCAGAGGTATAGAGGCATGACTGGCATGATCACTAAAATGAGGCCCACAGAGGGGACTTACAACCTATGGGGCACTTAGTTCTGGGATTATTCTGGTACGCTGAACCCTAGTCCAACTCGGTATTAAGTCTACTCCCAACTGATTATGTGAATAACACATTATGACTGAGTTTCTATAATACTGGATAGCTCAAAATACTGACATGAAAAATCTGAGAATGCAACATTAATGTACTGATAATGAAACATTCGTAAATGGGGCATGTATATCTGAAATAACTGACCTAACATGTGTAACTCATGAACTAAAAGAACTACATAGCTAGGGTTCTGAGTTTATCAAAGAATCTACGCAAAAC